>JAOTRR010000004.1:5273246-5283998 GCA_028570945.1 Gogo arcuatus
GCAGTTTGTGCTACAGTAGCTCTTCTGTGGGATTGGACCATATGGGCTAGCCTTTCTTCCTAATTTAGTCATGGCCAATTCTGACAGCTCTCCTCTATCACATGACAGCTATGTGGGAGGGCGAAGGCTATCACGTGCTTCCTCCAAGGCACGTGACGCCAGCTGACCGAATCTTTTCAAACTGCTGCTCATGCAACGTCAGGCAATCATGCAATCTCCGGATGATAGCGTGAACGCTTTTCTGTTGTGCCATCAGGGAGTCCCATCCATTTTTATTTTTCATATGTTTATCATTAAAAGTACATGTCTATACTTTGCAGGTCTCATATACTCCTCCTTAAAACCACTTAAAACATAAGGAAAGCTCAGTCATTTACTTATATGGTGCCTCTTTTTGAGCTCAAGGGCTCAACAATAGAAGAACTTCATAGACCCACTAGCACCCCTTCGAGCTGCAGACTCCTATCAACATATTGCCCAAAACATCCTCTTTGTCCACTGGCACAGATTCTTAACTGCTGAACAAGCACCACCCCCTCAGTTTGCTGTTTACAAAGTCCAGCTTTGCAAGTCTCCACCTGATCATACAGATTTTTATAACTGTTTGAAAACATGTGTTGACACTGGGCATGTTCAGCGTTGTCACGTTGGGGATCCGTTGACATTTTGAGCAGCTGAGCTAACACTGGCACGTGGCTGCTGCAAGGTTGCCAAGTTCAAAAGTCATTACAATCACAACATGGTAGTATTGACTTAAAGACCAAATTTTGTTGAGGAAGCTCAAGTGCACAGAATGTTTTGATCCTCTATTACCTCAGCAATTTGCCAATGAATACAGTAGCATATTAATTAACGAACGACACATTATTGAATGATGTACAGGGTGTTTTCCTACCTCATGCCCAGTGTTCCCGTGATTGGCTCTGGATCCATCATGAACCTGACCAGGATAAACCGGTTACTAAAGATGAATAAATGAAGATGAATTTCTTATTCTTGACCATTTATAGTTACATTTAATGTTGTGGAACATCTGAGACAAGCTGGTTCCTGTTATCACTTACGTTATAGCAGATATAAACAGTCCTTACCCCTTTACAAGCCTCTCTTTCCTCTCCCTCGTGAAGTTAATAAGACAGGAAAACACTGCTTGTTATGTTACTGAGAAACCGGAAAGCACAAAGTTCTCTGTCTTGAAGACTTTCCTGTGGTGGAAAACTTACTAAATTTGATCAATTTGAAAAATTAAAAAATTTCTATTCAAAATGTATATATTTCTGTAAAGCTGCTTTGTGACAATGTCCGTTGTAAGCACTATACAAATAAAATTGAATTGAATTTTACACAATGATGACACTGGTGTCTACTTCCATAAATGTTAAATAGAAAAAATACATTAATATAAATCTGTGATTTGCCCTGCTGATGAAACTGCTGATATAGATAATTAATCAACACCTTCTGATCAGTCAGAATCAAAACTTCAACAGCACTATGGTATAAATGTAAATAACATATTTAGTCAAACATATTAAATGAGACGACTAACTCAAGTGGATGGGATTCATGAGTTACTATGAAGATTTAGATTGTCTGTTTTTTTCCCCCATTTAATGTTTTTTTTTGTTGCAGAAAATGGAAAGTACTTTTATTTTTCTATTCTTAATTCTTAATTGCAGAATTTTGTGAAGTACCAGCAACTGGTGACTTCATGAACCACTAGATGTCAGCATGAACTGCAGTCTAAATGCTCTGTACGAACTGGTTATTCATTAGAATATTGAGATATGGAAAGAAGTCCCTGGAACTGAGATCAATGGGAAAGAATGTAGTTTACAAAGTTTATGGTGTTGTATAAATGTGGGTGCATGATTTCATTGAACTGCCCAGAAAAAGATGTAGACTAGACAAATGGACATAACGAATGACGCCACTACAAAAACAAACGATGGAGGCATGATTTATCGGCTATACAGGTTGATCAAGTGCACTTGATCTTGTTTACGTGAATGCTCTTTAACTTTTGGTGGCAAAGCAATGTCTGTATACATTTTTTACACAGTGTGAATGTGTAGAGACTGTGTAACTTTAGAATAATTTTTGCAAACGAGTAAAGAAGTTAATTATATAATTAATTGTAATTATACGAATATCTGTGGTGGACATTTAGTGTATTTTGGCATATAACAAAACAAAAAATAATTAAATCTGAGACCCTGTGGATGGACGATCGAAACAAATGTGTGTAACCTTAATGCTGAAGTGGACCTGTCTGAGAGCTTTGGAAATGTAATAAAGATAGATGAAACCTATGAACATAGCTCCATCTATACCAAGCAGGAGAGACATTCATGAGCTGGACAACTGTTTTGTGGTCACTCCAAATTCCATTCTGACAGCAAGAGCCCTTTGAGCACACTCGAGTGCTACTTCGCCATAGACCTACAGCAATGTGGGTTTGGCCCAAGGGTTTTCTTTTTCTCCACCCCCCCACCCCCTCTTTTTTTTTTAAAAAAGGCAAGCCGTTCACGGCAGTTATTCTAGACAAATTATCGACACTGAGAAATCCTTCAGCTTAGATGTCCTCCAAGGGGAACCTTTAACCCTTAGCATGCCTTTGAGAACCCTTTTCCACTCTCCTCCCCACCTTACCCCAAAAAAAAATCTCTCGAGCACTGTAAGTTTACGTTGACTCCAGTATAGCATTTCAGGTGTCATCTAAATGATACAGAGCAAATGTAAAACTTTAGCAGCAGGAGGTACCGGTTAGTAAGTGCAATACTACAACCTACACTATCAGACCTAAAGTATGTGGACACCTGACCATTACACCCATGTGTGCTTTTTGAACATCCCATTCTAGATTTAGTTCCCTTTGCTGTTATATTAACCTCCACACTTCTGGGAAGGCCACTAGATTTTGGAGCATGGATGTGGGGATTTGTCCATTCGCCCACAAGAGCATTAATGAGGTCAGGTACTGATATTGGGTGAGGAGGCCTGAGGTGCAGTCGGTGTTCTATTTCATCCCAAAGGTGTTCAGAGGGATTGAGGTCAGGGCACTGAAAAGGACACTCAAGTTCTACACCAGCCTTGGCAAACCATGTCTTCATGGAGCTCGCTTTGCGCACAGGGGCATTGTCATGCTGGAACAGGTTTGGGCCTCTTAGTTCCAGTGAAGGGAAACTGTAACGCTACAGCATACAAAAACATTCTATACAATTTTGTGCTTCCAACTTTGTGGCAACAGTTTGGGGGAAGAACCACATATGAGTGTGATGGTCAGGTGTCCACAAACTTTTGGCTACATAGTGTATATTCCTATTGTTATACCCCCCGCCTTGTTGTCAAACTCTTTTTATATCACTGGCTGCTGGATGCCGTAACATAATCATCAGCAGGTCAACCATGGAAAGATGCTCTCTGATAGAGAAAATGCTTGCCATAACCATCTAATAATCCATAAGTCTGCTTTAATGCAACATTTTTCTCTCTCAGTCTATAAATGGTATTTGAAAACCCTAGAGTTTTTCTCATGTCCAACAATACTTTTACAACGCTTTTTCTTTTTTGCTTGTTGGTATCTGATAGATGAGCATAATGATACATTTTGACAGCTTGTCTACTTAAATAAGCTTTGCCCCTAGTTTATAGTGACATCATGGCATGTAACCAAGTTAAAAATCTATGGTTTTTGGGAGATAAGCTGATAAAAGGAACATTGCATTTGGCTAGAGACTCAGACCTTACAAAAAATAGAATAAAGTTTCAGATGTTTTTGGGAACGTTGTTCGATAGTTTAATCAGAGTTGCTCTTTAACATGCATTCGTTGACCCATAACTCCTTCTTTCTTTCCTCATTTAGCCTTTCTTTTCTCTTTGCTTCTCTCTCTCTCTCTCTGTCTCTGTCTGAATGGGGCTTGGGAGGGAGACTGAGTGATCGGGGGAGTTGTTGGAGGCTGGCTTCAGCTTGCTTTTCAGCCACTGTCTCTGCACTTCTAGCCAGCTGTGAGGGCTAGTGTTAGGGGATTTGGGATAGTTTTTCCCCTCTGTGGCCAGGCCTCCCTCCTGGTGGCTGAGCACTAACTCCCAAGCTGGAGGAGAATATGGCCCCCTACCTCTTTCCAATAGTTCTAGCAGACTGCTGGGGGCCGATATGCTGCATGGTGGTCTTGTCCAACAAACCCTCCACTGCTTTCCCAGGTAATACCTCCAAAAGTCTTTAAATTGAGGTCAGACCCTCTTTCTTTGGTAGATATAATACTTATGGTCTGCAGGGGAGCACAGTTGCTTGTTATATTTTCTTTTGTGCAACAACAAATATATCTAATCCGCCATTTTATACAAGGCTTTGTATGAGATCTGAAGAATGACGACAGATGTCGTAATGATATATCTTATAAAGAATTACAAAAATGATTGAAAATTAGTGTTCTCAAAAATGTCATGTCTACAATTGATTAAAAAAAATTGTTCCCTTCAGCAGTGGTGACTGTAAGCCACTGTCCTACTTCTGTTTGCTCTACACTCAATAGATACAAACACAGGGATTCGCTCTTTACAGCATTGAGTAAACATTTTTACAGTGAGGGGTAAATCTGGATTTTACCCATTACTGTGACAAAAGGCCACTCTCCTCATCCTGACAACCCTCTTTGCTTTTTGTCCTTAGAAAGTCCCAAATCAGATGACAAAGCCTGCTCTAAACAAAAAGATTATCACTTCTAATCCTGATGGGGAACTCTGGAGATACGCTGCATGATAGTAAGGGACTCCATGTCCTTCATGAAGTGTAGTGGAAAACAGGTGACATGGAAGAATAATCACAGAAAGGCCCATGATGTTTTCTGGCTTCTCTGGTTTAGTTCTACTTGGCCTGCATGATTAAACCTCATCATATCACAAGTACTTGTGGTTAAATGGTCTGAGCAAGGATAACTTCAGTCTTCAGTACTAAAATAATAATTATTTTTAGAGTGGTCACCCTTGCACAGGCAAGCATAGTGCCCTTCTGACAGGGCCTTCGAGCCCTGCATGGCATATTTTTAGCCGTGAGGGGCCTGCCTGCATGCCTTTGGGCCTGCCTTGTCACACACTGCCCAGGTTTGCAGGATTATGAGGTCTGCCTGAATGGGCGGTTGCAAGTGAGACTGACCTGATGGGCCTCTCTGAGCCAAAGAGGCTGGTCCAATTTTAGCATTTACATTTTACTCATTTAGCTGATGCTTTTGTCCAAAGTGGCTTACAATTGAGACGTCTGAGAAGTTGAGGGTTTAAGGGTTTTGCTCAAGGACCTGACAGTGGTAGCTTGGGCAATGCTGGGATTTGAATTCAAAACTTTCTGATCAGTAACTACTTAGCCACTACTACCCATTCCTAGAGGCATTAAAAACCAGAAAGGCATTTGAAATTAGTGAATTTTTATGCCTTTGCTACACAGTAGTTCTAAGTAGAACCTTACAACAGTGTTTCCCTATCAGAAAGGGTTCCCTTTAATTAAGCTAAGAGCCCTTAATTAGTCAGTAAAAAACACTTTTTAGTTGAACTATTGCTTGTAATGGCAGGCAGAAATTTTTTTTTTACCATGGGAAGGCATCAGCCGAATATTTACAACACTTATATTTAGGGTGGCATTTCAGTGGAAAAAAAATTAGATTCCCGACCTCCCCACACACCCCTCCACCCAAACCAGCTGAAGCTGGCGATTTATCACCATGCTTGAATAGTGGATGCTGGCCCTCAGATCTCTATAACAACCAGTGGCGCTGTTTTCTGTCTCTCTCCATGAGTACACATGTTATTTGTGGTTAGACATAGTTATTGAAGACATTCTGTATTGATGGAGCTTAATTTTTTCCCCAAGTGTCATCACGGACATGCTGAGTGGAAATATCTTTAAGTAATTTATAGTACTACCCCTCAGTCCACCCTCTTTCCCCACCATCCAACGTCTTACCTGTGAGTGACACTGGTGTATGGGTCACCGCCATGATGAACTGGATTGTATACACCAGATTTGTTTGCCTTCCTGCTTTCAAAGTAATGGCAAGTCTAACCATGTAACATGGATAAAGGTGCAACCATTCTCTCTATGACCACTGATGGGCTCCGTCAGGTCATGACCTTGACAAGATCCAATGAGTGACCCAAAGAGCAGTTCACAAGCCTGTCTCTGGCCCAAGAGAGGGCCCTTTCCCACTTCCCCCATCAATCCCCCCTTTCAACAGAACTTCTGTGCTCAACAAAGACGACACAATTGGGAAACAAGAATGCCGAGGGTCAAAAAGAAGGCTGGGGGTGGATGGGGGGTCCAAACAAATCACATTTGATCCAATGCTAGTCAATGGCTATTTAACTGGGAGTATGCTTTGAGGAGTATATGGACTGTGACTTTCAGGCCCTGTTTGTACAAAAGTGATGTGCCTTTGAAAGGGCCCATGAATTGACAGCTTTTTCTCGCTCTGTGTGGTGTGGCTCAGGGCCCCGAGACACTCATATCACTGGGCCGTGACGGTAAGGAGAAGAGTTACACTTTGAAAACACACACTGGGTTCTGTCGGTGCTAGCTTTTGTTTCCTGCTTGCCGGCCACTGTTCCTGCTCGTCGCAAGAAGACAATGAGGGGGCAGCGACTGGATTGGTTGCTGCTGAATCAAATAGCAAATGGCTGCCGATGCAGAACTAATCTGTGAAGAGGTCTTTCCTGTGAGATAACCACCCCCCTACCCTTCTGCTGCTCCACCACCACCACCACCTCCCCAAAACCACCAACCTAATCTTAGATGGGAAATCACAAAAAAACCCTCTCTAACTAGCTTTAAGTAATGGTCCATTTTTTTTCAGCAGTTAGAAGGCTCTCATTCGGAGTTGCTCCTGCTTATTTGATGTGGCAGCAATTAGCGAGAGACTTTTGTGCTCAGCAAGGACGGAGCGGCCCACTTCAATGATCACATTTATGCTCTGAATGGGATACAAAAAAGCCAAGGAGACAGATAACGTGGGCACATCAAACGGCCACGCTGGTTGCGCTTGTTACTGTTATGGCTCCTTTTCCTCTTTTATGGTGAGCGAAGCAGGAGTGTTACTTTTCCCATGAGAAAGCTTGCTGGGGGCTGAGTGACATCATAGGGTGCCCCCTTTGCACCCATCTCCTCAGACGCTAGGCCGATCTCCCATTTATGCGGGCACCTTGAATTCCACCACCGCCTGACCGCTTTGATTTTTCCTTGCTCTAGTGGCCCCATTGAGCAATAATAACAATTAGGGAGTCCCGTTTGAAGCCTCATACATTCAATCAGACCCAGACAGGGTGTTTATTCTTAATGACAACGTTTTTTAATACCAAGAGCCAGGAGTCGCCCACCTCGAGCCTCTATCTTAACACACACGTGTGCTCTCTGTCTTCTTCTGTTTCTCTCTACCCTACACTGTGAACTTCTGTCTTTCTTTCTTCCTTCTCACAGACACTCACACATATTAAGACTTGCAAGTACAATATGCACTCCCATATCTGGAAAATTGTGCTAGTAATCATTTCTCCCTTGCCACCCATGTGGTATGCCTCTGTGTTCTTTGCCCAGCTCTAATGGGCATACTTTAACAGTAACTCATGTCACCATGTCTATTCTCTCTCCCTCTCGTAAAAGTATCTGATGCCTGTGCATGATTACAAGCATGTTATTGTTCAACTTACAAGAAAAAGGATTAATGATAGAAGTATTTCTCTCATATAATCATCCAATTCATTACCAGAAATTCATGCACCGGTCCTAACCAATACAATGTGTGTGCTCTTGTGTAGCAAATCTCTGTAGGATAAATAAATTATTTAAAAAAAAACAACCTAGATATTAGACTGAGACCATACTAAATCCTGTTAAATCACATTGATTCCAATGTGGAGGCCTGGAATGAATGAGACAGCTCAGTTGAAGAGGGATCAAGGCAAGCCTCTTAATCACATAATGAAAGGTTAAAGTGACTTTTTGGAGAACTTACAATACACAAAACTCATAACCCCCATAGGGTATGATAGTATCTTAGTTGCTAAATGTGTGTATTCTTTTACAAGCCTTTGTGTTAATTGCAAGGCTGACTTGTTTATTGTTCATGTACTTGCACAATGCAATTGCCAATGATTGACTGCCTAAAGGGATGACGGATAAAACATGAAAATCACACAGTTTGGGCAGAATAAAATGGTTTTCATGATGCTTTTTCATGCATTTCAAGTTTAGCACTAGTAACATAATTACTGGCTTACTAAGTGTTTTTAAAACCTGCCTGAATCTGTCAGTTTGTCGAGACGTCTGTACTGATGGCTTTTTCCTATCTTTTTTACTTTGATAGTTAAGTAAGGAACAAAACATTTGATGGGGTGCGCTGTTATAGGAAAATCATCAACAGCAGAGTGGTGTAATGCAGAGTTACTGTTACCACCCAGAAGATAATTATATTCCTATAATGGCATGTCCTGAAGTGTTAGTCATCTTATACTGTATCAGAATGCCATCGATTACAATGATTAATTTGTTTATGATCATGTAATGCTTTTTATTTGTTTATAGCGGTGCTTAATGTTGTGAACATCCGCAAAACAAGTTAGTTCCTGTTATTCTGTCCTTCCATCACCAGCCACTAGACAGCCACCAGTTTTTTCTCTCTCTTTAAATTAAAAAGATAAAAACTGCGACTTGTCATGTTACTGAGAAACTGCAAAGCCCAAAGCTTTCTGTCCTGTGATGGAAAATGTACAGATTGTTACAAAACGCTGACACTGGAGACTCTTTCCATAAATGCCCAAAAATAAGTGTCAACTTCATCATATCAGTGATTTTGTCTTTATTTTTTGCTTTGTTTTGTTTTTAACCTGTACATTGTTAACCTTAAAGGGGTCGACTCACCCTTCCCAGAGTCCAGTTTGTTGTTTTTGTTTTGAAATCGCGTGACTGCTACTCCGTTAGGTTTCTGTGCAGCAAAACCTCTGCAAATTCCCTGTTCGTGATCCCTTTGAAATCCATCTCGAACTTTTTCTTCATCTACGAGTCATACGTGGAAGTTTTGAGCAGAATATGCCTGATGTCTTTTTTCCTTCGTGGCCACCCGTGAGACGGCCGAGGCCTGTTACATTCTGTTCCATTACAACAGAATAATCATATGAGAAAGGGAATGGTTCAGTCGAAAGAATTGAAAATATAACTACTTTGAAAAATATCTTCAATTTCACTTTACAGTTTATGATCTGTGCCTTAGGATGCCACCTGATTTTTGTTAATTGTTTTTCAAACAGTGGAATATCCATGGCTCTGAAGTGTGATGGTATAAAGTAAAATATTTGTTTGCTTACTGGGACTTTGTTTACATGCCATTAGTATCAATGAACACGATTTTACAGAATTCTCGAAGTTTTTAAAAAGAGCTTAAAAAAATATGAATAATAATTGGTACAAGTTCTAGTATACCATAGATAATCACCATTCTTTCAAAACCAGTTTTCAGAGAAACTTCGTGGAAGCCACAAAAGGAATTTGGCTCAGTGTTTGTAGTTGAGTGTTATGCACAAATTTGTCTCCTAAAGGAAGTGCAACAATCGCTCAATCTCAGAGGAAATGGCAGGTGAGTGAAAAGCTTTCAAGAATGATCAATAAAAAGGATATAGGGCTGTTGTTCTCCAGAGGGAGGGACAGAGAGGCTGGCTCAAGCTTGGCCCTCAGGCCAGCCTGTGTCTTTAACGCCACGGACGTGTGAGTGGGGGTCTCAGTGGGATTCCTCTCCGCCTGGCTTTAGAACACAAATTTGCCACCTCATTACCAGCTGCATCCACTGAGGGATGAGCTCCTCTGCTGTCTGTCAGTGCAGGCCTTCCTCGTCTCTCTCCCTCTCTCTATCCCTCATGATGGATGACAGGCAGGGAGAGGTGATCAGTATGCATAATAATGGCTGTGGGATTAGCCCTGCTGTTACGCTGCCAAATAGATCGAAAGCTGCCCTTAGCTGACACGAGCAAGTTAACTTCAGATTACGCAACAATTTGCAGTGGTGGTCTTGCTGAGTTCTCAATTAATACTCATTTCAGCAGGTGCCTATATAACTATTTCATCTTATAATGTTTTTTTAATTGTTTGGCTCAAGGTTTCTGGGTGCTCTGGAAACTTTTTATGTAAGGGTTATAAACAACATTTACTTTTAGTTACACAGTAGGAATGTTAACACCAGTGTTTTCATAATGTTGAATTCTCAGATGTGATTGGTTAGATGGTGTACTTTGACACAGGACTACTGTATATAAATGCTCTCGTTCTGATACGTTATCGCTTCTATGGAAACAGCTCATTCACAGGGACTTGTATGGTGGACACTCCTACCATTAACATGGATGAAAAAGATGTGTTGTTATTTAACACAGAAAATCATATAATCGTTGATATGGTGAAGCTTTCTCTAAGCAGACATTTTTTTAACATCTATGGAAGGTGTCTCCAGTGTCAGCGCTTTGGAACAGCCAGCCAGTTAATTATTCCACTAATCGAAAGTCATCATTACAGAGGAGTTTACAGTTTCCTGTTTCTTTGTAACATGACAAGCTGTGTATTTTTTTTTTGTCTTATTAACTTCAAGAGGTTGAGATTGGTGAAAGAATGACTTTTTATGCACTAGCTGCTGTAATATAAGTGATGATAGGAGCAAACTAGAAGTGCACATGGTAGAGTGCATACCTCCACCAAGCCACATATTATCAACATCAAAATCAAAT
>JAOTRR010000004.1:5292753-5307926 GCA_028570945.1 Gogo arcuatus
TGTGTGTGTGTGTGTGTGTGTGTGTGTGTGTGTGTGTGTGTGTGTGTGAGACATGCCCTGTTTACATTTGGATGCCGCGATAGAAGCAGGCCTCACTGACTCATCATGGGACAGCACTGTTCCCTTGACTCCGGCGAGGAAGAGGCTGCTGCTTTCCATGCCACCCGTTCAACCGCGGAGAGTCAAAATAATGACACAGAAACAGCATGCAGACAGCAAACATCGATGAGGCCCTGAGAACGAGACACAGGGTCTGAGAAAAATACGAAAATACAGAACCCAGTGTGTTACTGTCTAAGCTTTGGATTCGAAAGCATCATTTGGATCTTACCGTTGGTACAGTCACAATAGAGACAGCTTACAGTTCAAGGGGAGAATGGTTTAAATGTGTCTGTGTGTTGGGGGTGTGGCTTGGGGGGTTCTTTGGTTCAAGGCTTTGTGATTTACGTGATTGGTGGCTGCCAGAGAAACTTCCAACCCAGCTAGACTGGTGCATAGACCTAAAGTAAAGTAGCCTATTCTATTGATGTGCAAACATGGAGGACACAGTGCCACCCTTTGACCTCCACCAAACCCTCATACAGTGACATTATCTCCTTCCTGAGCATCTTTTCCATTCTTCAGACTTTCCCCTGAGAGATAGGATTCTTGCCTAGAGGCACTGTAATTGGAGATCCTTGCTAAAAACAGGCCACCTACTAATTGCGTATGACACATGCTCTCGCTCACGTCATTTGGGCCATCACACGGTTTCCTAGGCAGATGTGACGTCTTCCCCTACACATTCCACAGCACTGAATCTTGTACATGCACTCCGCTGTATTCACCAAAGTTTCATTGCAACAGTAACACTGTGTTAAGCCACAATAAAACAGCCAAGTAAAAACAAGACAATAAATAGGCCTGCCTGCAGTGGGTGTGGCACACACGTGGGCACTGACCACACCGATCCCCCACATTCTTGTTGACACTTTGGAAATGCGTGCCTAGCAGCGGTCTTTTTGAGCCAGCCACCAAGGAATCTGTGGCATCATGAAAGAAAACACTACACGGTAGCCTTGCCCTAGACATACTGTTGTGGAACCTGGCTTCCAAGCATAAATAGTGTCGGTAGATGCTTATATTAAATGTTTCCCCAAAAGTGTTTAACCAAGGACACTAAAGTGAGACTTTTTGATTGAACTATTGAGCAAAGTCTGGTGAACACGGACAACTGGTAGTGTTCCAAAATGAAGCTAGGTGGCACAATGTATGCACATGGTGAGAGGACAAACAAGTCACCCTGACAGTTGGTAATCTAATTGCTTTATTACATTTTTTTTGGGAAAGACTGATCGGTGATGTTGACGTGCCACCCATGATGGTGGACATGACTCTATAGTTGACATTTAGATTGAGTCCTATAGAGAAATCTGTACTTTTACGATGGTTAAGCTCCAAAAACAAAGCTAAATGCAGTTAAAGGCTGATTTTTACATGGACAGTAAAGATTCCTCATTGGTCATGCTGGGTCAGGTGAGTTGGTGAGTTGAGATGGTAGCTAGCCTTATGGAAAAATCAAATGCATTTCATCACAAAACGAACATATGAATTGTTAAAAAGACGTGAAAATAAAGCCACATGCTCTACATGTGAAATATTAACATATAAAAATAAATGAATCATGTGAGAAAATCACATGTAAAAAAAACATGAAAATAAGTGAATCATTACATGTGAAAAATAAACATATCAAAATAATTTCGTGAAAAAATCACACATGAAACATAAAACCACTTGCCCTACATGTGAAAAATGAACATGTGAAAATCAATTAATTGTATGAGAAAAGGACGTGAAAATAAACACATGAAAACAATCACGTGAGAAAATCCTTTGGAAAAATAAACATGAAAATAAATGAATCATGTAAGAAAAACATATGAAAAATAAAAACCACATGACCTAATGTGAGAAATGAACGTATGAATCAAAATAAATGAATCATGTGAGAAAATCGCATGTGAAAAATAGAAATACATGCCTGGCATATGAAAAATGAGCATATGAAAATAATCATGTGACAAAAATCACACATGAAAAACAAAACCTTCTGCTCTACATGTGAAAAATGAACATATGAAAATAAATGCACCACATGAAAAAAAATCACGTGAAGAATAAAAACACAAGCTCTGCATGTGAAAGTTCATAACGTCTAAAATGTAAAAAACACACATGAATTGTGATTATTCACATATTTATTTTGTTTCTATAAAGGAAGGGGAAAAGGAACTCCAAAATTGGTGCTTGGAACCGTCCAAAGATGAGGAACAAGATAGATGAGCTTTTCCCCACTCACAGACACTTATCATTATAGATTGCACCTCGTTTAGACGACTAACACTCATAAGCAGAACAGAGATATATGTAAAGAAGAAGGCAAAGACTGATTGAGTGCATCAGCAGCTGAGCTCAGTGTTTGCTTATGTCACATTGACCATACTGGTAGGACCGGTATAGAAACAGCAAAAGTGTATGAACACAGAACTGTTCCCTTGAATGTGTTTCCTGTAGCATGAGAATGGCATATCCTCTCCACAGGGTCACCACTGGGTGAAGTGCACGAAAAAGCTGCCCGCAGTGTTTGCTCTGGTGGAGCACACACACACACGCACAGGCAGAACTAGCCTTAGATCCTCCACTGGGTTGAACTGCTTAAGCTACTGTTTTGTGTCAAAGAAATCATTGATTGACACGAACACAGAGATCTGATAGCTAACAGGAAATTTAATTTGATGTCATAACGAATGGATACAACAGCACGCAAATATTCAAAATAATAAACACACATAGGAGTGTGTATCCAACAACAGCATCCAACCAACCCATTCTTCACACTGACTTCACACTGTCCTGGGTGGATGTTAGTCATTCCAAGACAACGAATCTTGAATTTTGATTAATTTAAGGTTCAGGTACCTCTGCCACTGCTCCTGTTAGTATTTATCGCTAAGAGCTTCATCCTTTCCAATCCTCAACCACCGCTTATGTCTGACCAAAGGACTAAATAGTAACACCTGCTGGAGGCCACAAAGCTACAGCTCAGGTACAACAAACAAACAAAAGGTAGAGAATGAAGGAGAGGCCGGCTCCCGGAGATGAAAGACAACAGCAAGGAGGGCTTTCTTCTTTTGATGAAAACAAGAATCAGACGATGGAGACCAAAGAGATCTGCCATGTCGTGGCTTCGTTCAAAAGCCACACCTGCTGTTTGCAGTGGCTGTCTCTCCTCTCCCGCCACACTGAGACGAAACAACGCAGCCTAAGAGAAAAAAAAAAAGTTCAAAACTTCAAACAGTCGGCTGGTTTCTGCTTATACCGACACACCCAGCTGTTAAAGAACAGTTTTAATGTTTGTGTATAGTAGCGTTAGAAATAAAGACAGGTTGTTATCACGACACATCAAAACCTTTTTAACCTGTAGGTGATAAGTCTGGGGCATCTGACAGTTCAGTCTAACTTTGACCAAGTAGCTAAAGTGGTCTGTTTGCTAATATGCTAAATTTCTTTGACATTTCTGTCCTTGTCATGTACTAACCATCACTTTGCATGCACATTCATATTTGGGGATTAGTTATATAGTTTGTCACGCCTGTCCATAATTTGTTTTGTAACATATTGTGTAGGCAATATATCTGTAGTTGTAACTTACATGTTTTGATGTTAATGATGCATACATGAGTTGTTGTTTTTTTTTTTTACAATTCTTTTATTTGATCTTTTTTTTTTAAGTGTAGGTCATGTGGCTTTATTTTTCTGATGTGATTCAATTAGACCTTACATTGAAGATGCTGTGAATACTCCATTTATTTATTTATTTATTTATTTTTTTTAAATCCCAGTTTTGTTCCCACCACTTTTTGATATTCCCGGTTTGGTTCCCATCCATTTTAAATAGGGAATTTTGTTAAAAATCTTTCATATAAGATCATAATAGGAACTGGCCCAAAACATGATTTCTGTGATATGATATATAAGGAACACTATGTAAGAAGGACATGCTGTGATAGAAAAAGTCATCAGCAGGGTGGTGTGATGTGGCTATAACTGCACATCCTGAAGTGTTTCCTTCCTCTTCCTGTTCCTCTTATACCATAGCAATTTTTAGTTTATTAATGAACAACACATCATACTTTTTCCTTTTTGCATTTAATGTTGTGAAATGTCCTTGAAACAAGTTAGTCCATGTTACTTACATTATATTACTTACATTATAGCAGCTATAAAAATCTTTCTGTCACCAGTCTCCTTCTCTCTCTCTCTCTCTCTCTCTCTCTCTCTCTCTCCCCCCCCCCCTCTGCATTGAGCACATTAACATAAACTTATCATTTGAATTACAAATGGAACTCCTGTCAGGGCTGGGCCATTATAGAAAATTAATCCACGCCTTCAGATTAGAAAATTCTGCAACACAGTAAAGACAGTATATGTCATGTAAACAACATAACCTAAATTTTAAAACATTTCCAAAAAATCTGTCATTCTGTGATGAAGTACTGAAGCTAGTGTGGATTTAAACTCTGGTTAAAATGGAAGTGTACCTTTCCGTGAGGTGTGACTGATACAAACTAAAACATATTAGAAACACTTTCAGCGCACTTTCTGACCTAATTTGTCAATGATCACAAGACTTAGCATCATTCTTACCCCCTGCTCTTTTGAAAAAAAAACAAAGCTATGCCCATGATTACGTCTAAAGAACTAAGGCATGTTGGAAGCAGAATGTCGTGGCTGTGAGTATGTGGTTTGGTTCATGGAGCAGCACAAGAGGAGCAGCTGACAGGTTGGGTACTTCTAGATGAATGGGAAGGTTGGGACAACTTTTAGTGGATTATATTTAGCTGGTCAAGACCTATTCCCCTTTGGCCCGTGCCTATACTGGTCACAGTTAACATGGTTTACTACCTTCATGTTCCTATTTAAACAGAGTGTAGACTTGCTGTAAATTAAGCAACAGCAGCTCCACTTGGAACACTGACCAATAAATATTTTGATAGAGTGAATGTCTACACTGGTTGGTATACTCTCGCTGCCTGCATGCAGATACAGGTCAAGAGCTTCAGTTAATATACACATAAAACATCAGAAAAAATGGGGGGGAAATGGGAACCAAATCTCAGCTGGGCTGCTTTGAGTTTTGAGTATTTCAGAAACTGCTGATCTCCTGGGATTTTCACACGCAACAGTCTCTAGAGTTTACAAAAAATGGTGCAAGAAAACAAAACAAAAAACATCCAGTGAGCAGCAGTTCTGCAGGCAGAAATGCCTTATTGATGAGAAAGGTCAAAGGAGAATGCCACTGTAACTCAAATAAGTACTCTTTACAACCATGGTGAGCAGAAAAGCATCTCAGAATGTGTAACATGTTGAACAAGGAGGTGGATGGGCTACAACAACAGAAGACCACATCAGGTTCCACTCCTGTCAGCCAAGAACAGGAATCTGAGGCTACAGTGGGCACGGGTACAGCAAAACTTGACATTTGAAGATCAGGAGATCAACAATTTCTGAAATACTCAAATCAGCCCACCTGACAAAAATGCCACAGTCAAAGTCACTGAGATCACATGTGTCATGTTTGGTGTTAATATTAATTGAAGCTCTTAACCTGTGTCTGCATGATTTTATGCATTGTGCTGCTTCCACATGATTGGCTGATTGGATAATTACATGAATGTACAGGTGTTCCTGATACAATGGATGGTGAATGTATATCTGTGTTCTTGCTGTTGTTTCATGTTGTAGACTTTAGAGAACACATGCTCACAGTGGCAGGATGACCACATCAAGAGCAGCTTACTTCAATAATCAACAGAACTATAAAGGAAGCTGGGATCAGTAGGTAACAAGAGACTTTAGATCAATAAGACTTTAATGCAAAAGGCCAGGTGATGGTATTTCAGTAATACTATGACTTATAATAAAGGAATATATGACAAGAGATGCTGAAGTATGATTTTCAATAAAACAAGCTAAGCTTTACTGAGTTTAAGGTCACTAAATTTGATCAAAGAGTTTTTAGTACCGAGTCGCAATTTTTCTTTTCTGTGGCATACCTTATATTACTAGGGCCAAGATTACTAGATTTGGGTCAGATACTAGAGAAGATCAGTGGGAAAGCACAGATCAGAGATTTGCGATAAGAGGACAAACTCTGATTGGTTCCTCAAAGTTCATACGTCTCCCAGGAATAT
Organism: Gogo arcuatus; assembly: GCA_028570945.1. NCBI lineage: Eukaryota > Metazoa > Chordata > Actinopteri > Siluriformes > Anchariidae > Gogo > Gogo arcuatus. The sequence continues at coordinate 5,298,990 of JAOTRR010000004.1, forward strand.
GATACTATCTGCACAGCCGAGTGTCCTTTGTCACTAAATGACGTGGGACCAGATGCATGAAACATTTCACCATGTAACTGCCACAAAAGCCTGTCAAACAGCACATGTTTAGATATTGATGTACTGGTGGGTACTGTTATGTTGTCCACACACTTCCTCTTCTGGCTTGATGGAATTGTTTGTGTGTGTACCCAGCAGGAGTGGGGAGTGATTTGGGGAGGGGAGGTCCTTTTGCTCACTTTGGTGTTGTGGTGTCTGAAGGGGTTCCGCTTGCCTTCAGGGAGGGAAATTAATTTGTAGGCTAAATGGGCTCGTGCACACACTTTGAAACTGTATGTTCCTGGCACTGGGAATATCCCAGGACTACCCAAGTGCAGCTAGGACCCCCAGGCAACCAAAACCCAAATGGTCAATCTATCTGGTAAGCTCATATCCAGGAGCCAATCTGACCCAGCCAAGGGCCAGGGCATGATACCTGCCCGGTTGCCTTTTGTCTGTCTTCTCTGTCTCACACACACCCACACCCACACACACACACACACGGTTCTCTCAACTCAGAGCACACAAAAAAGACCACATTCAGGTTATGTGTTTCAAAATTTCTCACTGCCTCCATTCTGCTGGAGAGCTTTGATTCCTCTCTCCTTCACTAGCCTCTCTTGTATAGTTTTTTTCTTTTTTGTTCTGCCTCAACCATGTCAGCCATTGATGTCCCACCCAAACTTTTTTGCCCCCCCTTCCCTTTTGATTCCTTTTTGATCCATGGCTACCTGCATGGGGCTGGCTAAAGAGAGGGGACAGAGAGAGGGAGAGGGAGGGGACATGGCGTTGACACATAAAACCTGCGTTTCTCAGTTTTCAAATGTCTCATTGAGGCTCTCGCAGGCTTTGATATTTTAAGTAGGTATCACAACAAAGGAGCAACAAATGGCTGGAAAGGTAATGCAGAATATTAAGGCGGCTAATGGCCCTGGCCCTCTAGAGTGGAGTTGGGCCGAAAGGAAAGCCCTGTCCCACGAGTCCTATTCCATTTCCAAGGGGCGGACCCAACTGCCTGGCTGCTTGCTGCCACTGCCCTCTGCATGACAATCATTTGGACATTTCGGCTCTTTTACCACAAGGGCACAAGTCACCTAACTGCACTACAGTGGCCTCTGCAATCATTCCCATGCAGTGCAGGGCATACTACATGCCATGGTATTCACTGCAAAGCCTCACTGCATAGAACTTGTGATTTATCTGGCTGTGAGATGGAAGAAGAAAAAAAAGGAATGAATAGCCCTTTAATTTGAAACTTGCCCCCTAGGTGTGGTGTCAGTATATACTTTTCTTTGATGTGAATGTTTTTTTTTCTTCTGCGCTATGTTTTAATTCAGGATATCAAATTACACAATGTATCATCTCCAATGGTATGGCTTGGTTGTTCTATATCACCTCTATGTCTACATCACCTTTTGGTGTATCATAAACCTGCAACTCTGAACATCACATTTGTTATAAGAAGCAGAACCACTGATCATGATTAGCTCTAATAAAAACTTGTTTTTAATCTTAAATACCGATATTCAACAAGCAGACTATCTCAGTAACTTGTTTGTAGTTGTGGGACAATGATGGTTATGACCTGAAAAATGTTCAACAGACTAATAGTTACTTAAGATGAATATAAATAAAAATGGACAATATTATATATGTGGCTGCAAACCTGTGCAGTAAAATTGTAGCTTTCATTGTTGTTGTTGTTCTTGTGGTAATATACTCCTGGGTAGTCTGTAGCTGTTGGCTGATATCCAGCTCATTAGTCTTTATTTTTCACATCACAGTGAAAAGGTCTGTGAGCCAAATTGGACCTTTAAAGGTCTGGATAGTCTTTTGTACTCTTAGCTTTACAGTACTATCACGCTCACAATCTAAAACTTGCTTGCTTCTAAAGACTGTAATAACCTCAGTACTGCCACTAGTGCTGATAGCATCTGCTTGCACTCTTCCACACAGGTTCTTTGGATGGTTCTACTTGGAAAGGAAACCCTCTGTTGCAAGGTTCTATATAGAATATTGAATGGTTCCACCAGAGCAGAAAAAGCAAACAACCTTTTAGCATGGTATATTGAATGTTTTTTTCCCCCCTAAAGGTGTGGAAGCTCCCCGTTTACAAAGGTGAAGACGCAGCCCCATAGCCAGCATGATATGGGAATAGAGTCTTCAAACAGGATGTCCCAGACTTTATTGGGGCATGCTAAGCATTACAGCATCGCACTTCCTCACTGGGAGTTTGAGAAAGGGATTAGTAGCATATGGCTCATTGAACAGAGCTCTGCTTTTCATTAACTAGCCCACCACCCAGCAGCATCTTGCCTGGCAACTAATTTCTGTCTCAGAAAAGCATTCCTGATTTGTGTGTGTGTGTGTGTGTGTGTGTGTGTGTGTGTGTGGTGTGTATGCGCAAGCATGTGAGTCCTGTTGTGGAGTAGTGGGGGAGGTGTCCAAAATGGCACTGACAAAAGGGGAAAAAATCTGGTTTTGATTTGCATTTTCATTCTTTTTCCAAAAGCAAAAGTGTGACACTGCCAACAGGACGGTCCCAGCATTGATGCATGGGGATATTAAATACAACACTGCAGCCATTGTTACAGGACATATCATACAGAAAGTGGTGCCATGTACATTTGCAAAGCTTTTGGAAGGACCAAGCATGTGGTAATGTCCAAAACAAACACGTTTTTCGTGAAAAGTTGAGGACCTGACTTTGTGGCCTCAAGGGCCCAGCTGAATGATATCCAAAGCCATAAACAAAATTTACTGAAATCTGAAGTGGCGTGGTACACAGGTAAGACAAGTTGGTTTAGTTGCATGGAAGAAGAAATACAGAGCAGTGTAAGTGGCAGTCACACATTATACAAAAGCTTCTTCCCATGTTCTATCTTTGGGGTTAACCAACAATACTTAACCCTATCACCTTTGCTGATGTTGACAATGATTCCCTGCCTCCTCTAAGTCACACATAGCGCGCAAAAGCTCTAAGCAAAACGCCGCCTTCCCTGAAATGCTGGGAACCTTGACGCTGGCGCATGACTACACTGACACATTAATTGGCAGCAAATTCAGGAACCTCCCTGCAAAAGATCAGTGAGTTACAAAGTGTTTTTTGGGTACAAAGTATCTGGGGAGGGCTAGCGACGGAAAACATTAGCATTGCTGTGGTTTCCAGCACTTATGCTTAAATATCATCTGCAGGCTTCCACAGATGCATATAAAACTGCTCCTGCTGTGCAATCTTTTCTGTCAATGCAACAAGTTTCAAAACATCAATATTCTCAAGGCAGAACGTGTGCTCAAATGTAATGCACCCTCCTTGTTTTCCTGTCTTAAATTAATCCGTTAATTCAGCCGTGTATGATTAATCATCTAACACAGCTAGCTTTTCTGCTAGCATGTGCTGAAAATGGACATACTGGTCATGTATTCTAGGATTACCAACCAGCATGTCAAAAGTATCACAGGACTTTGAGTCCCCCCCCATTCCCTTCCCCCTGAAATAAGAGAGCATGGCCACTGGCCTCTAGCTTTACAGTCTGCAACTCCGTAACACCTGTTCTCAGCCTGACTGACAAACAATTGTGTCATTATTCTCGGCCCAAAAAGGGAGTCTAACCACAACCCCCAATTCGCTGCTGGTCCAAGTACCCTGCCAGCTCCCAGGGCCTAACCACAACCCAAGATTTAGGCATGATAACACAAGTTTGGTTTACCTATATTTATTGTTGGATGTAGCCGAGTACAATGTAATATGACAAAAGTGGTTACGGAATTGAAACTTTCATCCTGATCATCACCAGTGTGTCCTCCATGTGCGAATTACAAAGCTGTTACAGAGCATTTGAATTAGACCAATTTTATCCACACTGCAGCCTTATAAATTTGCTAATTAATTTTTAAAAAGTAGGGAAATTATCCATGTCATTATATCATGTGATGTTAGAGGAGTTCAAGTTGAAGGGCTTTGAGAGCATCACAAGTGAAGGAAACAATAATAGACCAAAATCCAAAAAAATAGAAGTTTTTCTTTTTAGCTTTTGTCAGTGAATGGGGTGGGAGAACCGGGACGGCTGGAGGTCTTCTTTTTTCAATTAAGTCAAAGACCACAGCATACTTTTCATCAATGAATTAATGCAACAACATTAGCTATTCTTTTGGTTTTGACAAGTGGCTACGTCTCCTACAAGAGTTCTAGGTCAAGTCTTTGTTAAAATGTGAATTCAATGTTAATCCTAATCCCCTCTTCAAAGCCAACATTCAAGCCAGTGTGGAGGCAAAGCTCTTGGCTCTCAGCGCTCGGCTCTCGGCTCAGGCTGCGGCCACATGGAAATGCATGTTCAGGTCTGCAACAAGTGCTACATTTTTCATTAGGTTCAAACGTTTATTTTAAGCTACACCTTTTTGTTCATGTTTAGACAGAATTCATGGCATTTTCACCATTTGTTCATCACATGCATTGTCATATGACCATATGGAACCCATGACAGTCAGGTAAGAAATGATAAGTGAGCAAAATTAGAACTGTATGATTGCAAACTAAACTTTACAAAGCTTACCACTGGAGTCTTACAGAAATGCCATGAAGTTCATTCCAGCATAGGAGAAAACACCTCCCATGGAAACATACCCCCAACTTAGCCCACCGTAAAACATTCTCTGTGTATGTGTGTGTGCATTTCTCATAGCCTGGGCTTCATTAGTAGAGACTAACACTACTTCAGCAACATGTCCCACCATTTCTTTATAAACCTGGCTTCAGAGCATGTGGTGAATGATTATTAGGGTCATCTGCAGGAGTCAGGCCAGCACACCAAGACAATGTCAGTGAATAGACCAGTGCAGTCTCACGATTCGTTCGTCCAATGCTCCAGACCTGCTATTAATCAGAAATCAGCTCAACAAGACAGCCATTCCATGCAGATTTCATTGAGGAAGACTAAATGAATCCTGTTTCATGCTCACTATTATGGCTATATTGTGCTTATTTTATAGGACTTCATGATGCTATTATAGGTAGCCACTGGAGCAAATGTTACTCTTGTTCTTGTTGATGACTAGAAACTGGACAAAACAGTGATTTATTGCTAATGTGCCAAACAGAGTTTGGAAACACATGATCAGAAGCCAGAAGTGTTCAACTTCTAGTCAAACACTGGGTTAAACCTTTGGACATTGGACGATTAAATGATTAAAGTGTCTTGTTTAAGCCATCCTGAGCTCCGTCCTCACTCGTTTGGCAGGGTTGGGGTACTCTGACCACAATCTTCCGCCTCATTTGTGTCATTAGCTTTGGCCTTGTCATTATGTACTTGTCAACACTACAACCACAGACTTGTGGCTCAAACATGGTTCCTGTAGCGGCTAACATTAACTTCAGTACTGGGTTCTGGATCTGAAACCACGCTACCGTGTTACACCATATACAGTATAACGGTACATTTACAGTACAACATCATACCAAAGCAGGTGTAGAAATCCCACCAAATCCAAATCAGTGTCAAACAGTGGGAAAAATATGTAAGCCCACTGAAGGTATGTGGAAATGCAAAAGAAAACATACTTCTGAGCTGTACCATGGGTTGCAAATAGATTTTTTAGCTATTTTTTCTGCAGGCAAAGAACACCTCCATATAAGTTTTAGTATTGAATAAATTTCACGCCTCATACGTAATGGGCATGCTTAAGTGTGTGTGGTATGAAATCATGTGAAACCACCTGCTTCATTGCACAACATTGGGTTCAGCATGCTCCACTCATTGGCTGCACATCAAACGGGAAGCATTAACATAGCTGGGCCATGTTGGCTTTTAGACCCATGAAAGACATCAGTAAATGGCACCACAGTGATAAGTGCCTTCAGGACAGGCTTCCGTCAGCAGCCCAATTTACCCTCTACAATTTCAACGTTTCTCCCACACTCTCTTGAAAACTTCCATGTTCTGGGAAAAACTGGCTTTGCCACACAGGAGGCTCTAGGCAACTAAAGACACCTCAGTGATGAATAATACAAGATGACTAATGGCTAAGAACCACGTTTTTTGACCCGTGAAGTGTATAATGTTGTGAGTTGATCCTGAGGGTTACTGGTCATTGCGGGTTCTGTCATTACACCTGCTGAAAGGCTTACTAGTGTCAACACAGCAAGTGGGCCATATTTATGTACAGAAATATACAGATATTTGGCAAGTACAACCGATTACTTGGTGCATTCTTGGGGTGTGTTAAATCTACAAATATATTTGAATGTTATACAGTATATTTCCAATTATACCAAAGTGCTGTAATTTTCTCAAATAGCAGCTCTGACAGTAGTTCTGGCTGTAATTTAAATCATAGGTTTATATTAATGCACTTGTTCTAATATGTTATCCTTTGTATAGTAACAGCTCATCCAGAGGGTCTTGTACGGTGGACGTGCCACATGCTGTAATTTAAGTCTAATAATAAATGTGTTGTTATTTTACAAAATAAATTGTATAATTGTTGATACGATGAAATTTTCTAGGGTCAAAAAGTTTTCTGCTGTGGGAGAGACTTTAGGACTGAGCACGTTGCGATTTACGGTTTCTCAGTAACATGACAAGCTGCATATTTTTGTCATAACTTCAAGAGACAGAAAAAACAGAGGCTTATTATTTATAGCTGCTATAATGTAATGGATAACAGGAACTAGCTCCTACAATGTTAAATGTACCTATAAACTGATTAAAAATCTCAGTGTTGTTGATGAATAAATTAAAAATTGCAATCCTTGGCAAATCACACCCACCCTGCCATCGATCATTTCCTTGTAAGAGCATTCCCCATCGTGTTTTAATCCTTACATACAGTATAGACTGTATCAATGCAAATTTTTTGTAAATGTTATATGTATTGGACACAAATGGCCTCTGATATGAAAAATAAGTTAATCTAAAAGTTTTACATTTCAGCAAATTTCAGCTAAGTCAATAAATGATGAGACAATGACACATGCACCGAGAGAAATTATAAATACAGTATATGTATTTATAAAGATACATATATACATTGCATATATTGTATATATGATTGTACTTATAAAGATATAATTGTATATCTAATGCAAACACATATACAAAGAGAAATAACTTGTACGTGCGGTATAATGATTCAGTTTTCGATTGAGAAACTGCTGAAAACTTGGATGAAGTCATGAAAAGTGGCCCACTGTGTGTGTTAATATTAGAAGGTGTGAGCCATAACCCTCGATATTAATACATATGTAATTAGTATATAATATTATGATCAAATATAGTATTATAATTGAAAGTACAATATGCAATACAAATATAAATAAATAATTAAAACATAATGAATGGAATATTACTGTACAGGTAGTTTGCACCCCCCACAATCCCCTACCCCCTTAGTGTTGTGTCAGCTGGCTGCGTTACACCTGTACGGGAAACTACAGCGTCGCTTCATTGTCCATTCTAGTGCATTGAGCAATTCAGTTACTGCTAGTATGGAGGGTGTGTGCATGTGTGAGCATGTTCAGAGAAGCGCAGAGAAGACAAAGGGGATCTCACAGTAAAAGCCCAGAGAGGGTCCGTATAAATGTCACTGTGATGTTTTCAAAAGGAGTCGGGGGAACAATACAGCTTGCAGCAAACACTTCTCAGCCATCCATCTTTTACACTATCAACATGTACCTTTCAAATGCAGCGGCCCCTGCTGGGATCTCCATCCCCTGCGTCAGTGCCCTTATATTAAAGGGAAATTAGGTGACATTGAGTTTCAAATGAGTCACTGACAGCTGCTCCGTCACTGTCAGGAGAGCAGTGACAGCTTGGCCCTCCTCCAGCGCCCATCACCCAGAGCTCTGCTGATAGAGAGGTGCTGAAGTAGAACCACAGGAAAAATTCACTGGATGATAACTGTACAAAGCAAATATATACCAGTATATACCACTCTCCTTTCAAAAGGAGACTAAATGACTACATGACCTACACTGTAAATTATTAATGAACAGGGTTTTTACTGTTTGGTAATGCACTGAACACTTTCATTTATCCCTAAGACTATTCACTATTTGCAATCATTTTGACTTGAACCAGCATACTCAGTACAGCTGTTAGAACATTTGCTGGTATTGACTGCTCTTGCTGTCCTGTAGCCACTTTTCATTCCTTAGCACAAACTCCCCTGTGCACCCTGAGCATTCAGCGTGTCAGCCATTGATGGCTTATACAGTTACAGGCCACCACAATCATTTTACTGTTGGAAGGTGCAGAGCACTCCACTGTCCTCCCAAAAGGTATTTGAGACCTGCAGGAAAGAATCAAAGGGCTGCACAGGTATAAGAAAGCCCTATCTGGTTTCAAGAAGTGTGGGAGAGAGAGACAGCGAGAGAGAGAGGGAGGTGGGTTTAACTTGTTGAAGTGCTGCTGGCTGACCCAGACAGATCACACACTGATCTGTCATTAAGATTTATGAAACGTGTATGTCATGAGTGAGATGATCTGTCTCAGGAGTTGTGAAATCTGTTAAGGGTGTTGTATCTGAATTGGTTCAAAGCAAATAAAAAGTGTCCTTTGGCATGTTCAACCACAGAGAAATTGGGCGTGACCTTACCACAGACGGAAAATGAATCCAGTGCGTTTGACATCACAGGCTACAAAGTGGAAAAGGGGCAATGAAGCAGTGAGGCCAAAGTTTCAGATTCTCTTTAACATCATTAACACCTTTTTGCTAAAATGGGCATGTTAATGGTGCTGATATGGTGATAAATGTTCTTTGGCAATGCAAAAATAGCAAACATTTAAAAATGTCAAAAATGTTACAATATACAAAATACGTAGCCTATGTGCTCATTTGGTAGGTAGGTAGGTAGGTAGGTAGGTAGGTAGGTAGGTAGGTAGGTGGATGGATGGATGGATG
>JAOTRR010000004.1:5355119-5366402 GCA_028570945.1 Gogo arcuatus
TCACAGATTTTTGTTTTAATTGCATTTTGGAAAATATCCCAACTTTTCTGGAAATAGGATTCGTATAAAAAGTTTGAACAGAGTTGTGATGCCATTCAACACAGCACTGTTAAACCTGCAGTATTTGAAACGATTTGATTATTGAATTGTTATAGCTTGTCTTATGATCATTGCTCATATTTCCTAGGTATATATCATAAATCATAGGCTATGAATGAACTGTTGCATTTCAATTAGGAAAAAGAAAACATTTCATTTTATAATATTATATAATCCTGCACCCATAGAAAACAACCCTTCAAGTGTTTTTGGAAAAGTTTGAGGTTTTACTTGTAACCTTTTTCTGATACTCAGCTGTAAGTTACATGAAATTTTTAAGGGGCAACAGAAGATCCCTTCCAGGGTTCTACATGTAACTTAATGATTACTCAAAAAACTATACAAATATTTAGACCACAGCTGTGTTTAATTCTCGATTCTAATTGGTCAGAGGTTCATTTTACATTTATGAAATGACTCTACATTGTCAGTGCATTGTAGCAGTCAGAGGTAAAGTTGTAACATTATGTTTTCACCACAGGAAAGCCTTTGTGCATTCTGGTCTGTTGGTTAACATCACAAGCTATGTTTTTTGTCATATTAACATCAAAAGAGAAAAAACAGAGTCTGGTGATGGAATGACTGTTTTATCACTACTGTAATGTAAAGTGGTAGCAGGAACTTGTTTCGTGGATGTTCTGCAACATTAAATGCATCATTCATTGGCAAATTGCTGTGGTATAAGAGGAATAAAACATGCTGTTATCTGAAAATAATCCGCTTCTGGGAGGCAACAGTAACCCTACTTTGTATCGGGCTGCATCACACCACCCCGCTGCTGATTATTTTTCTCATAGCAGCACACCCCTGAGTGTTTTATTTCCTACTTATGACTAAATAAACTGTACTTATTATAGTTCTACCCCAACAAGCATTAAAAGTACTCCTTGGCTGCTGTTAAAGAGAGAAATCAAGACAAGGTAAGACAATCGGTTTTGTAGCTCAACTTTAATTCTAGCTAACATAATGTCTAGGATGGGTCTGCAAGTAAAGATTGTGCATTTTGGACCAGAGAAGAAAAAAAAACACATGAAGTGACATTTTATTTCTGGGTCATCACCACATCCATTAGAGTGTTCCTTGATTAACACCATTCAAGACTAAAAAGACTAAAAAGAGCAACTGCTCTCATTTACAAGACACAAAGACAAGCTTTTTACGGTTTGGGGAAGGAGAATGCAATGACTTCTCTGACATTGTCTGAGTCAGTATCTCTCCTTGCACATTCAAAAGAAAAACTCGGGTGAAAACCTCCATACCAGCTGGTCTTTTCTTTTACATTTATTTATTTAAAAACCTATATGTCTTGCCTTGCGAAATGCACAGCTCATTAGACTTTTTTGTCTTGAGGTAACAAACATTCCTGATACTATACAGAGGATAATGTGTGGTTTTGTCCCCCTGGGTCCTGGGTTAGCCAGTACCTCACCCTATAACTCCAATTTGCACCTCTTTAGATAAAAGTACTATCTCCAGTCACAATGCAGAACACATAGCAGCACCATGTCTATGGCTAAAAGGGAAAAGGATTGGGAAAGAGGGATCAAGGATCAACTCTTTGTGTTTAAAATGGAAGAATTTTACAAGTTTGGAAATATCCCATGAATGCAATATGAAAAAGGAAAGAACTACTGCTGGTTGCATCTACATGCCATTTATTGTGATATTGACACACGTGATTTTAACATGCCAAACTTCCTGTGTTCAAAGCAACATATCCAGCTTCTGACATGGGAGCCATGTTAAATTACTACAATACTATGGCTTTGTAAAATTCACAAATTCATATCTGCTTTCAATTTGAACAAAAGCTTCATAAATACATTTAGACCTGGCCACAAGGGGCCTAAAGGTAGGGGCATAAAAGTCTCTTTTAATGAAACAGTTAAAAACTCAAATGAGTTATATAATCAAGCTGTTTATGGCACCAATTTCATTTAATGCACTCTCTCTCTCTCTCTCTTTGCTCATATCAGGACCCAGAAGGAGAATGTAATGTATAATGGGTGTCCAATTACCGGACTAGCAGACACTGAATAACAAAGTAAAATAAAACACAGAACTGAGGAAAAAACAATCATCATTACTAATCACAACTGGTTGAGGTATTGTGGGTAAAACAGGAACATTTGTCTATTTTTTTCTTTTTTTCCTCTTTTTTGGAATAGCGCAGAAATCACATTAATAAAAACTGATCACATAAAAAACTACCAAAAGAAACAGATGTCAATATCATAATTTTCTATGAGAAAATTAAAAACCTATGGCAGTATATTGACATTATACATAGACAAAACCAAAAATAGCAGCAAAACAAGACAAGAGAACAAAGCATGTCTTTTCCTTTTTTTTTCGTTCAAAGTTTCATACTTGCCGGAAATCCCACCATAGCAGCTAAATATGAGGAGTGTGTGCTCCCGTGTTCTCTTCTTTTCTCATTGTACAAACACCTTAGTTTAGTTCTGCAGTTACTTTCTGATGTCCAGGCGTCACCCCTTTTAACGTCTCACTCTTCCACCTATAATGTCCGTCTTCGTCCCTGTTTCTCATCCACCGAGAATTGAGAGAGGACATTAAATCTTGGGGTTTGTGCAAAATCTTCTAGAGGCCACAGCACTTTGTTTTCTCTTGTAATTCTGTTTTTTTTTTCCAGAGTTTGTCAGCTCTGAACAATAACTATGGCGCTTCTCTGATCTTCCAAAAAAACCAACATTTCACACAAGGTAGCAAACAGTCGTGCATTGAGCACACTTCAAAACTCAGGCATCCTGTTGTCACGTTCCATACTGGCCTTATACGAGGGGGAATAGAACAAAATAAATAGTTCTCAATCTTTGTTATAGCTATTTTTTACTTTAGTGTTTTAAACGCATCAGTGTGCCTGGAGCTGAACGGTGGAAGGCTTGCATGGGTCACTCTCATCGAGATTGCACCTCAACTTTCTCCAGCATCCATCTCAGCCAGTAGGATAATGATGGTTGCTGTAATGCTCCTCTGCTGTTCTGAGAATCCATTTCTTTTCCAACTCTCCGTTTCTTTCTCTAACCTATAACACCATAAAGAGACCTGCTCCATGCTGCAGACAGATAAATAAACCTGTCGTCAAATCCTACTCCATTCCATGTTTTTTTTTCAGTTTTGTTTTACAAATGTGGATTCTTTTTCATAAGTCAGTCTTAGAAGACAGACTGAAAGTGCTTTTTTAAAATGGAATGGTTTTAGATTATAATACATAAATCTAAACAGAAAGTAGACTGGATTGCACTGTGAATGTAACATAGGAAGTGGGTAGGAGAGAAGCTTATTGTGTCACAACCAGTGATGGCATTGGCAGTGAAGACAATCAAAGAAACAAAAAAAAAAGGGAAAATGTAAATGGTTCTGTCTGGTGTTAAAGTTAAAGCCTTAGCTTTGGCAATCCACAGGCCTCTAAATCATAACATAGAATAACACATGCTTAACAAAATATACTAGGGTTACACAAGCCATTTTGAAAGAAAAAGAAACATGTTAGGGATTTTAAAAGTCTAGACAATAGAATAAAGTGACTAAACGCATAAGCAAGCGGGGATACATACACATGCCTAGACTGCAAAAAAAAAATGGCTGGGGTGACTGTTAGCATGTGTGACATTATACTAGCTAAAAGAAAGAGACAAAAAGAAACAAAAATAATGCCTCTTCTCTTTCAAATAATGGTTATTGATACACTTAAAATAAAATTACCAACCTATTTCCTTGTCTGTACATTTGACAAGTACCAACTACATAAATAATATATGCAGCTGTTGCAATTTAAAAAATCCTAGATTAACTATACATTTTTTGTCTTTTTTTGACTCAAGTTATGTGAAGAGGGTTTGAAAAAGAGAGAAATAAGCAATGTGGAAGGGATGATCAGGGTTTTTATCCTTCCCTTGTCCTCTTCTGGTGGTCCTGGCCAGCAACAGCCCAATCATGAAGGCCACAAGGGGTGCCACTGAGGGGTCAGCGAGGGCACTCTGAGGGGCTGAATTAGGATTGGTTGAGGTGTCTGTGTGGGCTCTGGTGGTGTGGGGGCTGTGTGCCCTCTAGACCCATGAAGCCTCTGGTCAAAGCCCATTACCCCAATGAAAAAACAAGACTCTAGACGTAGGCCGGTACCCTCAGATGTTAATGTCCCTGACGTCTGTAGGAGTGCACGAAAGATCCACGTCCTCCTCCACGCGTTTGCTTTCTGTGGAGATGCTTTGCTGCTGCGCCTGCCTCAGACTGGACTCCAGCAGAGACTCGATCTGCTCCTGGCACGATCGAAGACAGTCCTGTGGAAGGAACCAGAAGCATTCAGTATCAGTTTGAAACTTGGAACTGAGACACGTTGTTTGGAAAAAGCAGTGAGGAAGTGTGGGACTTACTGGGTCACTCCTGATAACTTGGGACAGGTAGTTGGTGAGGTTCTGGGAGGATAAAGAACTGTCGGCGCCCTTCAAGTAGAGTCCCTGCACAGCTGCGGCAACACTTCCTGCCGCGATCATCGAGGGAGGGCTTGCGATGAAGTTGACATCTGCAGATCACAGAAATTATGCAATTTTGTTAAGAATCAACCAGGCTGAGCACTTGATTCAAACATGCGATGAGAATCAAATTGGAACCGTGCAAAACCCACTAAAACTAGCCATCTAAAAGAGGAAACCTGCAGTTGGGTGATGTTTCTGGGAGGGCTCATAATGGAGCATAGCATGACTAAATCACAATGAAGGCAGTCATGGCAGGGCAGGGGACAGTCCGTGACATTTTGGGGTGACACCAGACTGTGACTCCAGGCCTTTAGGGCTTTTTTGGGGGTGGGAAACTTTGCTGTAGGTTGTTTGCAAGTACCCCCACCCCTACTCTACCTCTGTTACCACCAAACAGAAACTCTCCAGCAAAACAAAGCCATTACCAAACACACACAAATATATCTTTAGCACAACACACACAGAGTATACAGACCTTTATATCCAAGTTCACAAGAAAATGACTTCCTTCTACATAAAGTGGCTGAAATGTGAGTGCTTGCTCAGTGGTAACTTGTCTTACCACACTGCCTGCATGAGAGGGAAGACATTATAAATCAAAGTAGGGACTTTTCCCCTCTCTCTCCCTCTCTCACTCACTCACTATGGGTTCTGCCCACACATGGAGAGTGCAGCAGCGCAACACAACGGCCCTTCTCATAGGTAACAGTCTACCATTGCTAGCCCAGTGACGAGAGGGCAACTGTTAAGACAAATTGAACATAAAGGCACGGGAGCCGTCACCGAAATCTATTCATGACCATGGCTAGCCCCCTTCCTCACTACCCACCCAAGCACAATCTTCCTGGCTGCTATCCCAGGCCACTTCCCAAAAGAAATTGAGGTCATAAACATAAAAGGGGTGCGAGCTGCAGCGATACCCACCATGTCAAAAGAAAGACAAAGAAAGAATGAAAGGGCTAAAGCGGAGAGATTCCTTCCTGAGACACTAAAGGCTACTTGAGACAGACGATAAACTGACCATGAGCTGAATGTAATAGGTTACATAACAATAGAGACTGATGGGGTTCCACATGTCACAAACCAAAAAACGAATCTTTTGGGAGAAGAGTTACACCCTTAAGCAAAAAGCAGATGCATACTCCACTGGCTTATACGACATAACTCAGCTCCACTGCATGTTGTATATCTCCTGCGTTTCACAGAGAAGCACTAAATAGCTTCCTCTTTTTTTTTGTCAAATGTTCAGAGACTGTGCATTAGCAGGCTGCTGCTGGGAAGCTCTTGGGCCTCTGCAGAGGCATGGTGCAGACACAGCAATCACCAGAAAAGGAAACAGACTTCCTCTCACTCGCAGACACTCACATCAGTTTATAATACCTCTGCATGAGGAATTAGGGCAGTTCTTTCCACCCCAATAAAAAACTGCTTTCTGATTGCAAATTGAAAAGGGAAAACAGAACTAATGTCTCTAGACACTCGATTTAGATTCTTGCAAGTGTCCCGCAACAAAGAATAATCTTGCATGTCACTTCAAAACACCACAGATCTACACAGATCGAAACGAAGGTATAAAGGTGCATACCTGTTGCGCAGAGAGCCACAAACGTCTGTGCGTGTTTGCGCAGAATCTGCTTGGTGCTCTGATGAATGGGCAGTTTAGTGAGAAAATGTTCAATGAAGTCGTGTGGTGTCACCGAGGCTAGATCCCACTTCAGCTTATTCAATACAAGTAGCTCCATTTGCTGTGAGGAAGACATGAAAGTGCACAGATTGACATAAAAGGCCTCAAAAGTTTCTAGAGAAGTACTGTACTTTTTTGTTCATAGGGCATTCTATCGTTTGGCCTCTAGATGGCGTCCTTCTTCAAATGGCTTTCTCTGCTCCTCACTCAAGCTACTCAATTTATGGGCAGTTACAAACTATACCGATTTGATGGCTGATTTTGTAGACAGTTTCAAAGAAGAATGGTATGCACCAAAATAAAGAATGACTCACGTCTGCATGCATTGCATAACTTGTCATTTTTTCAAACTAAGTCAATACAGGCACAATCTGCACAAAACTACCCAATGATCCCAACTGATAGACGACAGAATTACCTAATTAACAAGACATTGATAGGTAATTACCAATAATTCGCATGGGCGGATGGAGTTGTCCGTGTATATGCAAAGCTTCTCAGCTGTTAATGGCACAGTTTCCTTCATTTTGGAGGCCAAGAACATGCAGGCGGCTCCCAGCAGCTGCAGTCGCGTCTTTTTAGTGTGTTCGACAGACAGAAACCTGTCCAAATAGTTCATGGCCAAAGGGAAAACCTCCTCTTCACATTTCTGTTCTTCGCACACCTGATAAGAAACGTACTATATGAGAATACAGCGTTTGAAGCATAAGCGAGAACAGACATTCTAACAACTAAAGATATAAGAAAATGTGCTATTTTCAATAGAAAACCCCCCGAAATATCTCAATATCCTCAATATCAGAAAGAATTTTCGGCCTAAATTGAAAAATCGAGTTATGGCATGAAGTTTCTCTTGACTTTGATGTGTAGCAGTCTATGCTTGTTAAGGAAAACGCATTCAAATGATTGATTATCAAGTGAAATATAATGCAAAGTATTTATTCAATCGATTGATCTGTTCATAAGGCTTTACGCTGATAGTACATAAGTTGAAGTTAGCAGTAGATGCTAGTGGTCGTTGCTTCCTAATACACAAAGGTGGCGTCCGGCTCCAGGCTCGCGAAAGCAATTTCTAGTTCGTCATCTTTTCAAAAAACATTTAAAAATATAATAAAATTGTTTCGACGCTTCTAAGTTACATGGAAATGTTCCGCCACGTATATTCTATCGGTCCGAACTAAAATATGTTGAATTTCATAACGAAAAGCAAGTGAAATTAATTTAATTTTGCAGGGTGTCCGCAATGATGCGGAGCATGCCGCATTTACACTCCGCACACATTTCAAAAATTAATATAAATTATTCTAGTGGACAAAATCACACATAAAGCACATGTAAATCCGAGATAACCGATGAGGATCATAACCCGAATATTTATATCAGGATCTTGTCGTCGGAAACGAAGTAAATATCTTATTTATACTCCGACCTTCAGGGACGTTGTGCATGAGGCATGGCGAAATGAAACAAAAGTTTTAACGTATAAATATACAGTCTACTTCCAGGAACCCAGGCTAACTTATACATATGACTTGAAGGTCTCATGTTGAACAACAATATGTGAGAAATGTCAATGTTTAGGCGTTTTCTGAATTTTTAAGATATTAAAACAACTTCTCCACACGACAGCAAAGATGGCGCATAATAAGCTACTGGCACGAGTGGGATTGCATACGTGTACATTGATATTAAATTGAAATAAATTCGAGTAAACTACATTTCACCTTACTTTGGTTTAAAACGAAACGAACCATACAAAGTTGAAAGAATTCTATACAATTCAGTGGTGATGTTTAAGGTGAAACGACATCAATCCCATGAACTGTGGAGAATATTACTTTCGTAAAGAAGAAAAGAAGCAAAACATGTCATTCAGCAATGATTACGGCGTTTAAATAGTAAAAGAGGAAGATGATTAGAGATAGAAAGAATACAAAATATGCCTGTTACTAATGGGCCTGCATTATGCTCGGGTCCAAAGAGCATAAGGGACAATCATCTTGAGACATAGTTGTGTAATGGTAACAAATGTCGGGTTATACAAACCTCTAGCATCCATGTGGAGACGATTTTCCTCATTTTGGGTACTATTTCTTTCTGCACGCATTTGAAATAATTGGGCGGGGGGAGATAGTTTTCCTCTGCTTTGAGCATTGTCTGTAAAACTCTATCATTCAACAAGTTGGCGTCGTGGTAAGCTCTTCTTATGGTATCCACCTCGCAGCAGAACAGCTGGTGCTCCATGGCTTCGGCGCTGACTTTGGCACGGAGGGAAGTAAAAGTTGAGAGAGAAAAAGTCTGCTTTTTTCGGTAAGGACGGAGGTTTGTGCTGATGCCGCTCTCGCCGTCTCTGTTGCTTGCAAGCCACTGAACAAGTCTCGCGCCGCGTTCCGCCTGACAAAACTCCCTTTCTGTGCGATGCAACCAGTGACGTGCACTGTTGTTAAGGGAAGATCAAAGCGACAGCAGCGGCCTGTGTGTGTATGTGTGTGAGTGAGTAAGAAAGAAAGAGAGAGAGAGAGAGAGAGAGAGAGAGAGAGGCAGGCAGGCAGTCTGCTTGAGCGTAGAAAAGATAATTCTTAAATGACTTTTTTTCGGCCCTTCCTATTGCTGCCATTCTGGAAATGGGAGGTCCTTTTACCCCGGGTGGCGAACGGCTATGGGGGTGAAAAACTGGGGGTAGGCAACAGAGGAGGAGCGAGGGGGCTTTTTTCCTAAATGATGGGGGTAAAAAGCCTGTTTAGTGGTGTGAACATGTGCATTGATAAAAGAATTGGTAGGGGGCGGTATAACAGACTAAATCGGTAAGCTATAATCGTCCTCTGTCTCATTAAGCGACACACTGCATGCTCACTATAACTCATGGGAGCCAAGTTTCATTTACTTTAAGACTTTGAAAGTTTTCCTGCACAATAAGTTTCAACCACGGTTTAAGCTTTCTGTCAGAATGACCTTAAAATAAATAAACAAATAAACAATGCATACTCTAAAATAATATTTCTAAATCTACTTTGGTGCATCATTTGAACAGAAAAAAAAAGTTTTAAAAGTATCTCAGAAATCCTTTGTCCCACACCAAGAAAGAGGAGGAAACAGAAATGAGCTTAAACCAATGAGGGGAAAGTTGAGTTGCCAGGCAGAACTGCGTCTCTCTTTACTCTGCAGCAATGACAAAAACTTCTCACATGAACTCCAAACATCATCTTATCACCTCAAAAGCAAACATTAGCACCAAATTCTGTTGTCTGCAGCCATAACCTATCACCACCTCAGATATGAAAGCTCATATATAACTATAGCAGAAGGCCTTATCGTACAGTAGGCTATAGTCTGATATGTTTTCAAACAGTCTAAATACGTCTCTAGTTTCTACTTCCCAAGAATTTATTAAATTATCTTCTTTTAAACGATTTGCATGACATTTTGCTAAGAAACGAAGCGAGTTAAAACTTGTCTGGTGTTAATAGTTTTGCTCAAATAGGGGCGCTCTCACTTTAAAGACCTCACTGCTGTCGCTTCAGGATGAATTGGAGCCTTTCACATTCCTCACATTCCTGTCGCTACACTTTCAAATACCGTATAACACCTAATATAACCCCGAAGAAGTTCCCTGTTGCTTTATACGCTGACATCTCTTTCTAATTATAATCAAAACTTTGACTTAGGACATCTGAACTAACCTAGAGTAGCCTACAGCGAATTATTTTTTTTAAATGGTAAAATATCAATATTCCGTAGGCTATAATAACTGATGGAAATGCTTTAAAAAAATATAAAAAATAAATAGTTTTGAATCAGCGTAACAATTGCTTCAATCAGAAAGTGACACAAATGCAATCTGGTGCTTTTTAATCTTATTCTATCATTCAGTACATTTACATACACACTAATATTCCACTATTATCCAAATATGACAATATTCAGAATTTGATACACATCATGTAAACAGCATATTCTGTTGGGACATTCCGATTTCGGCCTTATTCCGAATGTAGCATCTTCCGATTAAGACGTTGGATATGCTGATATTATTCAGGTTTTAGGAGCATTCTTTGGACATTAATATAGCACACATACGTCTCAAATGGGGTTTTTATGCAGGCAATTTGTGACACACGGCCTCTTGCCTGTTTACAGTCAGCTCCGTGTAGTGCACACAAATCAACATGGGGGTGTTTTACGTTAATCAGAGTATGCACGGCTGTGTGTAAATGGGAATATTAGTGGAGTATTCATTTTCATTAGCCATGTAAACAGCTCAGGAGGAGTATTGTCTTTTTCAGAATATGGGTAAAAACTGGAATATGTTGTGCATGTAAACGTAGTGATTGTTGCTGGTCTATTGAACTGTAGTATTTTATTCAGATTCTTATAAGATATCATGATTTATTCTTTTGTTATCCAGAACTGCCTGTGTAGACTCTGAGGACAGTTTATTCAATATATTTAGCTTTCTAATTACTGGTTTCTGTCTATTAGGCATAATCAGATATTAATAAGAAAATTCAGACAAATATTCATGGATAGACAGACAGACAAAATAATAAACAAAACATATTTTAAGTTTACTTAAAATTTCTCAGGCCATAGCACCTAAATATTATCAAGAAACTTTATTTTTTATAACTTTTTCATTTATTCAGCACGCACATTTTCAAATTGCAAAAGTTTTGCTCAGTGGTATGATTACTTCAACACAAAAACATTCAGGGCTTTGTTGAGTGTAAGGCCATGTGAGTTTTTGCGTTCACTCCTCTTATGGCTATTACGGTAAAATGGATAGGAAGTTTAAAGGCCTTGCACATGCTCCTATTTCATCACAGCAACTCTCCCTGAGTTACAATTGATTATTTTTCAGTCAGTAAGTAGTCCAGAAGTTGAAAGGACTTATATAATAAGATAGCTAAATATAATGTATAGTTTATTTATACAGCTTATAAAAAGAAGTGTGCTCAGTTAATATCTGAAAGCAGTTTCCCATTTCTTGGGGGGGGGGGGGGGGGG
>JAOTRR010000004.1:5376251-5388446 GCA_028570945.1 Gogo arcuatus
GTGTGTGTGTGTGTGTGTGTGTGTGTGTGTGTGTGTGTCTGTGTGTGTGTGTAACTTAAATGTGCTTAAGCATCTGTAGCTTTTTCTTTCACCTAATACTTTAGACTTCTACTTACTATTTCTTTATAGCTTTTACTCATCTTTATAACCATGTTATAATGCATTCATAAGCACATTGTAATCATTATTTATGAAAATGCAGTACACTTTATAGCTATCTTTATTATGCATTATAAATGACTTTCAATAATATCAATAATTTATATTAGTGTTATAAGTAGTGTTCATAACACATTATAACACC
This sequence comes from Gogo arcuatus, assembly GCA_028570945.1. NCBI lineage: Eukaryota > Metazoa > Chordata > Actinopteri > Siluriformes > Anchariidae > Gogo > Gogo arcuatus. The sequence goes on from JAOTRR010000004.1 coordinate 5,376,556, forward strand.
AATACCAAAAAAAAACACGCTTTGCATAATGTCATAAGATCTGTCTTGATTTATTTCTTTAATAAACTAATTGTACTAGTAAGATTACCAGGGAATCATACAACAAACATTACCCCTTCTTGTTAAGAACTTGTTGATGTGTCTATGACTAAACATAATGCATTAATAAACTGAAGTAGTATTATAACAGGTTATGAATGTATTTATTGGTCACTACACATATGGCCTTCACAAAATGTTATGACAATATGTCAGTTTTCAATTTTTTATTTGTCAAGGCAGTTTGTATGGTTATCGCTAGCGATTAGCATTCACTTAGTTATTATCATGCTAGCTAACTAAGAGATTAGGAATAAATCTGTTGTTAGTTAACCTTAGTTCATTTTTTCTAACGTAGCTCAGTTCTGTGGTTAAAGATCACCATCAGTAACGAAAGTCAGTGTGTGACTTGAAATTGAATTGAGGCAGATTTCTTTTTATGTGCAACTTTCTGGCAATTATGCTTTCACACTCTGTCACTTGAAAAGTTTAGACTTTTCTACTTTAATTTTAATATCAATTTATTTCGAGGAGTAAAGGGGTATTTTTACTACCTGTGGATGAGGCTGAACATTTGCTGTTAGTGTTAAGTTTCTTGTGTTGACACAGGAGGAAAGTTTGCACTAATACATTCTTTCAGTTTGCTCATCACATGTATCATATTTCAAGAGAATGTGTGTACAATTAAAAATACAACAGCAACAACAAAAACCCTAGAAGTGCATTTCCAGGGAAGGTTGTGTGTTTGGCTCGACAGCAGTAAGACGAGAGCTTGTCAGCTTGAGGTGATGATGTGGGCATTGTTTGGCATGGGAATATGCATATTTATGTTCCCTCATGGGCCTCATCTTCTTTCCATCTCAGAATATAACGCACTCACTCGACGCTCTCTTTATTAGCCATAACAAGCCATTAAGATTTGATCTCTGTCTTTCTTCCCCCAGGACTCTTTATTGAATCTGATGTGAATTTAGCATGCCCTTCACTCTGTTTCTACAGATCAGTTTTCTCTCTGCTCTGTTATCTTATCCAGTACATCTGAAGCACACTGGCAGACTCATTATCCTGTCTGTTTGTGCATTTGTGCACGTTGCTGTCTCTCTCCTACTCCTTCTCCTCTCTCTTTCTCTATCTCTCTCTCCATTTTATTCTAAGATTCTCGCCTTTGCTGCCCCAGTCACTGCATGACCATAGAGGAGCGCTCTGTTCATGGGGACGTAATCCCATTTGAACTCTCGCCTGGGTCAGGGACAAAAACGCAGCGCAAACACACAAAGCCAAAGAGCCATGCGTGCTGCTAATCAGGTTAGCAATGTTCACGCCAGCGCAAACCACAGGATGCTGGGACTGAGGCAGATGAGCGAGGAAGCTCAGCAGGGTTTCCATCATCTGCAGTCTCGTCCCTCTTTATGTAACATAATTGTGCTCACAATGGACCTCATTTATCAATCTTTTAGTAAGGTCATGTGTAAAAGTTTTCAAACTAAACTTCTGAACTGAAACTAAACTTACAACAGTTTCAGTAACACAAATTTTCTTCATACATGTGTATTTTGATGAACACCAATCACCCGCAAATTACTAAGCATGTTTACAGGACAGCTGACACTCAATAACTTGTATAGGGTGCCATTACGTTTATCCTAATTGAATGCATAGCTTTATTTAGTCTTAAATTATGTTTTTTTGTATCACTTTCTTTCAAATCATTAATATGAAATGAGTTTAACAAAATGTTCGCTAAATTTGTGTGTGAAAACGTCATCAATCCGAATATAAATTTGCAGTAACTCACATCAGTTATACAATTTGAAACTGAACAGTCAAGGTTTACCTAACTGATGGGGAAGACGAAGTACAAAGAAAGTGTGCTTAAGTAAAAGTATGCGTACTGTGTCAAAATCTCAATTAAAATTCGGAGCATCGAAGCAGAACGTTACTTGAGTAAAAGTCGAAAATTATTTTTACATTTAAACATACTCAAGTAAATATTTTAAACTGAATAAAAAGGACTGACAACTCAGACAAACCTAGAATTTGGCTTGCTGATTACCTAATGTTTGCTTCCATATTAGCAGATTAGCAACAAAACCAAAACTTTACTAGCTATTGAATTTAACAAGCTAATTTACAAAACCCCAAATAGTTACCTAAACAAGTTAATTTACAAAAATTAACCAGCTAGATAATTTAACAAGCTACTTCAAAAAACTTAACTATCTAGCTAATTTAACAAGCTAATGTACAAGCTAATGTCTAGCTGGCTTAACTCAACATACTTCTTTAAATTCGATGGCAAATTTTAAAGGCTGATATTTCCATTTATGTAGGGCTACTAGGAAAATAAATAGAAAAAAAGGAAAAAGGTTATGGCATGTGAGGTTTGTAATAAATACTTTGAAGTTCAAAATGAAAATTTAAGGAGCAAAGTATTTTTTTTTCTCTTGGAAATTTACAAGTATTGAATTTCAGTAATAAGTACAAATCTTCCAAACCTGTACTTTATTAAAGTAAGAAATGTACCAGTCCTTTCCACCCCTAATTAGCGAATCTTCTTACATGTAAATTTACACAAACTCAGGAACTTTTGTAGCACACAGACTGCTTTTTTCTCAGTGAACTGGATTTTCTATGACTACCACATTTCTTGTGTCGATGCTCCTGCGAACGATTTACGAATAAATGAATTTCTTTCAGCTTGACAAATGAGGCTAAGACCTCATCGCTAACACATTTGATTATGTTAATACTGTCATTCGGACAGTTTTTTTGTTCTTTCCACTTCGGTGTACTGTAAATCCGACAACACAGACTGGGTGATTAGAGTGGAATGGGTATTGAGGTGATTTCTGTATAGGAAGAAGGGAAAGGTCTTGGGATACATGGCTAATAAATTTTTGAGGGAACATACAAGTATTCACCAGATTTCTTTGTAATTCATGCCACTTTTCTATGGAGGAGATTTATGACTAAAGGAAGTCAGCGTGTGTGTGTGTGAGAGAGAGTGCTGGTGAGGATGTCTATCTAGCATTAAACCCTTATAAATATTAATTGTGCTGGCCAAAAGCCAAGGGAATGTGACCTTTGGCTGTGACTCTCACAAACCTACTTGGCACGGCTTTCAAGCCCACCCCAGTTCAAAGGGATCTTTAAGACACATTCTAGGGTTTGACCCTCATTGGCTCTCAGTACACTTTCCATCTGAATTCGCCCGCAATTGCTGCTAAACAATAACTATATATCCGTATATATATCTTGTCACATCATAACACAATTGAAGACGTAGTTTTTAGCATTGTTGTTAATTTTTGCATGATTCTTGCAATGCAGAACCACATTTTAGTGATGCTGAGCAATTGATATTCAGAGTTAGATTGTCAGTAGTTAAGAGAGCATTACAGAGCCTCTTTACGTGTGAAAAGCTTGTTTGATTGCTTTATTTTTCCCTTTTAAACGGGCCTGTTGTCACCCCATGTGAGCCAGCGGTTTGTGAACAGGCTGCAGAGAAGGACATTCAAACCAGTAGAGCTACATACCATTTAACATTCGACATTATCATACAACTAGTAGTGACATGGTGATAACTGCTGGATGCCGCTTTATACCTCCCACGTTATTCACATGCATAATGTGGTGATGGTTTCACTAAAACACAGAGGTTCAGGGACACTTTTAAGGAACTTGGGACATGTAAAGGTGTGATGAATCACCTGCCACGTTATATCAGCACACTACAAAGCTGTAGAATGACTGTATATTTTAATCTGGAGCATGATTTTAAGCTTCTTCAGTGAATTCATTCCGATATAGTAGATATTGGTGGTTAGTTTTCAATATCCGTTAAATCCTGACCTCTCCAACGTTAAACATTTCAACTGTCCAACCAACACACTCTGCTTCCCAACACGTTAAGACTGCATTAGGCTACAACACTAGTCAAGGTAAGCTAGAACTATAATAACCATAATTATACCACAGCGCTGTTAAATTCTCGATTCTGATTTAAGTGTTGATTAATTTTCTACAGTAGTTCTGGCTGCAGGGTTTATATTAATTCAATCATTTTAGTGCATTTTTGTTTCCATAGTAACAGCATACACTAGGACTTTAATGGCAGATGCTCCAGATGAATGGAAATAAAAAACATGTAGTTGTTGATATGGTGAAGTCTTCTGTAAGATGTTTATCTTGCATGTTTGGAAGACGTCTCCAGTGTCAGCACTTTGTATCAGTCAGAGATAAAGCTGGACGACACAGGAAAGTCTTCAGGAAAGAGGGTGTTCCACTTTTTTTTTGTTAACAATCTCCATTTTTTGTCTTATTAACTTAGAGAGAGAGAAAAAAGAGAAGAAGGTGAATGACTATAGCGCACTATAGATGCTATAACACAAGTGATAACAGGAACTAACTTGTTTTCAGATGTTGCACAGTAACTATAAATGGATAAAAAGTGTGTTGTGTCATTCTTTAATACATTCAAAATTGTATTAATTGGAAAATTGCCATGGTATAAGAGATATGAAACACTTCAGGATGTGCTGTTATTGGGAACATAATCAACTCAGTTTCATCACCCAGCTTGTTGTTGATTATTTTCATTTATTGACTATATAATTTTTTACAGTGTATAAAAAAAGGCTAGCTGAATAATTGCAATAAATAATTTCAATAGTTGTGATTACAATTTAAGCCATTATGTACAGCCCTAACTTTTTGCTAGAAATCTTTTGCATAAGTGCAGATTTCAAAAAACGCCAAATAATTGGATTACATGTGTCATAGCTATTAATAGAGTTAATTAGCAATCATAACAAGCCAGGTTAGCTACTGTAAATTCATAGGCTTCTGTTTTTCCATCTCCCACTTTCACGTTGTTTGATGTTAGTTGTAATGTCCAGAGAAGCTGTAAGCATGTGGCTCTGTTTCATGTTCTTTGCATTGAGTTGTGTCAAAGTGGTCCAAATACAAAGAACAGTGACTTGTACGGCTTTTAATAGCCTATCCTGACAGACATTTACAATGCCTAGTGTGCTAGTGGAGCAGCAGCTAAAGCCATCAGGGCTGAGGCGAGACTGCCGTCCCCCCCGCAGCCTTCAACCTCAAACACAAACGACATCTCTGACAGGAGCAATGAAAAACAGCTGGGAGAAAAAAGCCAGAGAAAAGCAAATGCCGTTTAGCTGCACTGACCATTCATCTTTCCCATTCCCTCCTCCTTCCTTCTGGTCTACCACAGCCTTAGAGATCTGCCGCTCATCCCCATCTAAAAGGCAGCATCGTCATAATGGCAGGAATGTGGAGAACATCCATTCATGCCTAAGCCTGCTGCCATTCTCAGGGAGTGCTACTTGGCTTTCACTTAAACGGTGCAGAAAACCGGAAGCGTTAGTTAAACCCATTATGTAAAAATCAAAACACCAGGTCTGGCGATTAAAGTGGTAAATGAGAGTTTGTTTATGGCTGGGGCTCTGTGCTGAACCAGGTCCAATGCCTCAGGTGGAGCTGGCAGGCTGCGGAAGGTTTCCACCATTCCAGAGCATCCTGTGGGCATGAGCACCTGGCAGAGTTGCCAGATGTGGTAGCAGCTGGAGCAGCAGGCCTCCCAGCCTCTCCTAATCACTGATAAAAGATGGCTAATAAAAATCCACCATCCATCAACCATTAGCTATTATGCAGAAACAGCAGTTCTAATTTTCTTTCTTTCTTTCTTTCTTTCTTTCTTTCTTTCTTTCTTTCTTTCTTTAGGGATAATACACATTATTATTGATATCTGTATTATCAACAACATCTGCTGTACCTTGATAGGTTGATGTTTAATTTAAAAAAAGGGACAAATAAGACACAAAAATCCATAAAATACCTGGTTGCATAACACAAAACACCAAACATGCTAAAACCACATAAGCACACAATTTACCCAACTTAGTTGAGCATTATAAACATCCTATATAACTAAACATCATATTGTCACTACAAATTTTCCAGCAATTTATTTAATTTTTATTTATGCATTTATTTTTTTGTAGAATAAAGCAATGGTTTTCAAATCTTTTTTTTTTTTTTTTTTTTTTTTAAATCTGCCATTGATGGTTGTAGCTCTGTCTTTGACATACTTATCAGTGTGAACATCTTCAACTATATGGTGTCTGCTGATAATACAGTGTGGGTGTTATCTATATGACAACACAAGGGTGTGAGAGGGTGTTATCTGAGTGTAGGCCTGGGTGTCCACCCTGGCGAAAAAAAGCTAATGTTATACTCCATCCAACCTTTTAAAACACAGACTTTAAATACTGAATCCACAATAACAGAATTCTGGCATTCTGAAAACCTATAAATACTATGGTGGCCTGTAAGTGTGAAACCAAACCAAAAACAAAACAACAAATCAGAAAAAAAGCAACAACAAAACCAAAAACACAATAAAAAATTCAGAAACACAGTCACATTAAGCCAAAAAGGAAAGCGTAGGTACTTATGAACATCATGTGCTTGTTGCTGATTGGACACTGTGTACAAAAATGATTTACACCTTTTCAAACTTTTATCTCTTTAGCATAGTAAAAAACAATTGAATGCAAATTAGGTACTTAGAGTATGTTATTAGAGTAAGGAATTAGGAATTCTTCTGAATAACTCTACTTCCTCTAGGCGGCTTTTCAGTGCTTGCTTACCCACAAAGTTGACAACATATCATCTTGATAAACATAAGCCCAAATAAAAGCATCATAGAGTCATTTTGGCTCATATCTCATCTTACTGTAAACATGACTTATCTCTCCATATTTTGTTATCTCTCAGACTGACGCACACTGTAGCCAATCAGCAATGAGCATGTGGTGTCTAGTAATGACGTACCCTTTGCGTGTTTTGGAATACGAGGTTGTGTTTTCACATTTACTGTGGTGTTTTTGGGTTTGTTGTTGTGTTTTGCTTCTGAACTGCTCTTGTTTTTTTTGTTTTTTTTGACATTCTGTTTTCTGTTGCGTTTTTGATTTTGCAGTCATGTTTTTGATTCGCTGTCTTGTTTTGGAGTTTTGCTATTGTATTTATTATTTGCCATTGTTTTCAGCTTTGCTGTTGCATTTTTGATTTTGCTGTTGTGTTTTTGGGTTTTGCGGTTGTGTTTTTGATGTGCAGTTTTGGTTTTTGATTTGCTATCTTTAGTTTTCCAATTGAGTTTTCTAATTTGCTGTTGTGTTTGTAGATTTCGTGTTGTGTTATTTGATTTGCTGTTTTTGTTTCAGTGACGCATTCTTAGTTTTGCTGTTGTGTTTTAGATTAGTTGTATTTTATGATTTGCTGTGCTGTTTTAGATTTGTGTTTTGCACTTACAAAAGCTCTATTCCTAGATTTCCAGTAAATCACACGTGCAAGTATGAATATAATGATGAATCTAATTATAATGTTATATATACATATCTTTTGACATATCACAAAATTCACACAAAGCCTGTTAAGGAAGAGTGTTACACAAATGTTCTGTGCTCATTTCTGAAGGATTACAGTGACTGGTCAAGGTTATAACGCCCTTGCCCTCAAACAAAAGTTCACTCTTCTGCGCCCCATTCTCTATAAAACTGGCCTCTGTTAAACAGCAGGTTACATTTTCACTTCTAAACGGTCCCCAAAATAGGGGCCCTTGAGATTGAACGGTATTGCCTAAAAACATCTGAGTTTGGACAGATGACCTCCGGATGCCACCCGGGTGTGAGCTGAGCCATAGCTGGGGGAGGGTGAGCACTCACAGCTTAGAGGGGCCTCCGCTCTGATTACAGTTGGGCCCCAAGGGACCTCAGTGCTATGCTACTGTGAATTAAAGCCCACTAAGTACAGCCAGACCTGGCCAGCCTTACTCCAAACAATCATGAGGAACATCTATTTATATTAGACTTTACACTTTCTGTTCATAGAAGTACATAAATACACGCTCCACTGCTTCACATAGACATAATAATCACACACCAGTCCCTAAGTGTTAATGCCTGAACTATAAAACCCACTCACTTGCCTGTTAGTTTTGTTTAAAATGAGATCAGCACCATCAATGTGAGTAATTCTCCAAAAGCAAGCCTGTGCAGGTCTGTCCCCTCATAGAAAGTAGAATGTTGTTATTTTTGGCTGCTGCAATCAATCTTACAATATCCTGGTAGACTTTGAAATGGGGGGCCGATATAATGAGACACAGCCAACTCCCCCAATGAGCTTACCACTCCTGCCAAGTCAGATGGCTTTCTAATAGCAACACTGAGCTTTTCATTCTTCTCAAGTAAGTTAGTCTCTCTCTCTCTCTCTCTCTCTCTCTCTCTCTCTCTCTCTCTCTCTCTCTCCTGGAGCCCCTCTAAGTGGTTTCAGATTCTGAGTCCTGTCTGGGGCACAATCTTAATCAGGTTTGCCATGATAAAGGAGAAAAGTCTACTTTAAATGGTGAATGCTTGTGCAAGCAGACTGAAAGTCAACTCCCCCAAATGCCCCCAATACAAATTAGTGTATGTTGATTGGAAGTTTGGAAGCTCTGCATGAAAAGCAGGTTTTGCTTTTATTATTATAACCTGTCATATGAGCATTTCATTAGAAAGAAGGTGCCTTTATGCAGGCCAGGACAGAGATACATGTGTGCATGCATGAAAGCCTTGAGGCTCACATGTGCACAAAGCAACCTTTTATAGATAAATCAAAAGAAACATTTGAACATTCATCTGTATTATCTCTAGGCCATTGAAATTAACCTTTGTGGAACTAATACAAAAGGACATTGCTTTCTCTAACCTGCAGCATCACAGTTACACAATTCACGTTTCACGTATTTTTAAAGCTCAAATCTATTAGTGACTCTGTATAGTGCTCCAAATATCTGTATCTTCTTTTTTTATGAACCTTAAGTCTATGACCCCTGAGCTAGGAGTAGAAAAAAGACCAGAGGAAAAAATGTTAGCATGTTCAGTTCTTCATCCTCAGCTACACCACTCCAGTTCATAATTGTTCTATAGGTGTAGCATGCCTCAAGACTGGAAGAGGAGATAGATACCAAGATGGCACCAAGATGGCGCCGCGGGCGGAATTTCACTGTGCTCTAAAGGTACATGTGACAAATGAAGGCTTAAAATTCCTAAAAAAAAACAACAAAAAAAATTGTTCTTGATGTGCATGAGACAGTTTCTTAATCCCACTCACGCAGTTATTATTTTTGTTTGTACCTGTCTATGATATTTTCTACAAATTAAGCTAGTTCTGTTTCCTCAAAACATAAAAATGATCCTGACCAGGCAGTTACTAAGGATGAATAAATGATGTAAATGCATTACACAACATGATTTTTGTAAACAAAACAATTAAACAAACAAAAAACTAATTAGTGCATCTCTTGTATTTGTATCAGTTTAAAACATATTATTTGTTCAGTCCAAAAAAATCTATTTGTATTCCGACAAATCCTTCATGCATGTGCAATGGAGGATAACAACTTAGTCATATTTTATTAATTGTGGTTTTTGACCGCAAAGAGTGTCTGTCGCATTTCAGGAGCTGTCTATGGTATGTGCTAGAGGAAGTTGAGGTGTAAGACCAATGGCTGCTGTTGCTGCTGCCGTATGGTTTACCTCTCTGTAGCACAGGATACCAGCCAGACTGATGTCTATCTCCTCTTCCAGTCTTGAGGCATGCTACGCCTACAGAATTCAACCCCAGGTGCGTTACATTTACGTCTTTCACATCATCAAACCTGATGCAGATTTCAGACAAGTTTGTTGCTCGTGTAAAGTGGTCTAATGGAGCACATCATCTTCTGCTGTATAGTCTTGTTTGCTCAGTCAGAAATGAACTACTAATTGGGTAACACTTTACTATATTAATATATTAAAACTTAACTAATGCTTTCATAATGATGAATTAACACAGCCACTAAACATTACCATATCATGAAATAATGACGCATATACATTAACAGCTTCTGATTCATATATGAATAATTGTTAATAATGTTAATAGTTAAGTATTTATCATCTTAATTCATTCTGTTAATTAATATCAGAACATGCAGTATTAATAAAGATAATTTACATTATTATGAAAGGTGTGTTTGGAAAAAAATGCAGGTTAATGCAAATAGGCTATAATATATGTTCAGGCAAAGAGAGGACCTTTCTTATTTTTTGTTTTCCAGCACCTCCAATTCTAAACTAAACCCTAAGCCTGTAATAACCAGTTACCTCCAAAAGTATTGGAATGACAAAACCAATTCTTTTGTTTTTGTTCTACACAAAAGATGAATATGAGATGTTAGATCAGAATTTCAGTTTTCATTTCCTGATATTTGCATCTAGATGTGTTAAACAACATACATCATGGCAGCTTTTGTTTGAAGCCACCCATTTTTTCATGTGATCAAAAAATATTGGAACGTGTGACTGACAGGTATTTCTTGTTGCCCAGGTGTGCCCCGTTAGATTGATTGTTTAAACAATTAATAGCTCTGAATGAAGAAAAGAAAGCTGTCTATGGGAGAAAAGCAAGCCATTTTGAAGCTGAGAAAAGAGGGAAAATCAATTAGAGCCGTTGCACAAGCATTGGGCAATACAAGAATTTAGAATGTCCTGAAAAAGAAAGAAACCACTGGTGTACCAACAACCAGACATCGTATAGGTTGGCCAGGGAAAGCAACAGTAGTTGATGACAGAAACATTGTGAGCGCTGTGAAGAAAAACCCAAAAACAACCGGCAGTGACATCACCAGTAACCTCCACAGGGCAGGGCTGAAGGTATCACAGTCTGCCATTCAAAGAAGACTTTGAGCACAGAAATATAGAAGCCATACCACAAGATACAAACCACTCATCAACATTAAGAATCAGAGAACCAGACTGGAATTCACAAAGAAATACAAAGATGAGCCACAAAAGTTCTGGAACCAAGATTAACTTCTACCAAAGTGATGGAAAGGCCAAAGTGTGGAGAAAGAAACAATCTGCTCATGATCCAAAACATACAAGCTCATTGGTCAAGCACTGTGGAGTTAGTGTCATGGCTTGGGCTTGCATTGCTGTTTCTGGAACAGGCTCATTAATCTTTATTGATGATGTAAATCATGATGGTAGCAGCAGAATGAATTCAGAAGTCTACAGAAACATTCTCTTTGCCCATTTCAGAGAAATGCATCCAATCTAATTGGGAGAAATTTCATCATGCAGCAAGACAATGACCCAAAACACACTGCCAACACAACAAAGGACTTCATCAGGGGAAACAGTGGAAGGTTTTAGACTGACCAAGTCAATCACCACCCCTTAACCCAATTGAGCATGCATTTCACCTCCTGAAGAGGAGACCGAAGGGAGAAACCCCCCAAAACAAACAACAACTGAAAGAGCTTGGAAAAGAATCACAAAAAAAAGAATGCAACAGTGAGGTGATGTCAGTGGGTCACAGGCTTGATGCAGTTATTGCAAGCAAGGGGTATGCAACCAAGGTGTTATATTAAGTGCTATATACTTTAAGACGATCTGTTCCAATACTTTGGCTCACCTCAAAATTGGATGGTGGAAATGAAAGCTGAAATTCTGATCTATCATCTTGTATTCATCTTTTGATCTCAAACACAAATGTCTTCAGTGTATAGCAAAAACAGTAGGATTGGCCTTGCCGTTCCAATAATTTTGGAGGGGACTGTATTGTTCAAGTGTTAACCAGTGGTATAGTCAAATCACGTCAAGTTTATTTGTATAGCGCTTTTAACAACAAATGTTGTTGTAAAGCAGCTTTACAGAAAAATAAACACTAAGCATATGAACTAACTTTATCTTCATGAGGAAGAAACCTTGAGAGGAACCAGACTCAAAAGGGAACCCATCCTCATC
>JAOTRR010000004.1:5453307-5476446 GCA_028570945.1 Gogo arcuatus
CTAGAAGTTCAGCACTTCTTGTACCTGACTTTTGCACTTGTTGTACGTCGCTCTGCATAAGACGTCTGCTAAATGCCTGTAATGTAATGCAATGTAGTATCAATATACGTGTGGATGGAGTCTAAGGTGCCAGTTGTTTATGTGCTCAAGCATCAACTTTATTTTATCAGATTGTGAAGGCACGGGAAATCAGACTAAACCTGCAGAACTAGTTGACTGCCTCGTGACCCCACACAGGGCATTTGGCAGCAGCACTGGGAGGCATGGGGGGCTCTTTATTGTCTTGTAACATAATCAAGATCATAGGTGAGAACCTTCAAAAGCCAAGGCAAATGTAATCAAGATCAAGACTGGAGGTTTCTCTTACCCACATGATGTTCCCAATGAAGAAGAATCGCAAGGAGCACCAAGGAATTTGAACTTAGGAAAGATCTCTGGCATTTCATAACAGATTCCAAAATATACAGAGGCTGCCAATGACACAGATAGCCATTTTGACTTCAGTGACATGGTCTGTGTCCATGTCGAAGCATGCCACCCAGGCAAAGAATCCCACATGAGGATGTTATAGAAGTCTTTAAGAAGCACATATAAAACAACAGTGACAAAGAGAACAGAATCATAAAAGTAAAGGGCAACATGCCTGTGGTCCTGCAACTGTCTACAACTGCATGCTTAAAATGGGACCTCTAAGCAGTCATTCTGAAAGAATGTCACCCAAATTTAAAAACACTGACTCAGTTTCCCCTTAGAGGGCATACTCCTGGCACTATCAGATGTAGATGGAGACAGTCTCTGGATCTCGTGTGTTATAGGTTAGCAGGGAAAGTATGATTTTTGGGACACTGTACAGTATCTCAGGATCATGGCTACTCAGAAAACAAGTAAAACTTTTGACTTTCCTGAATGGCTGAATCCAAAAGTAGGATTATGGGGTGGCATTACTGGGAAGCCACCGTGGCCTGAGGAGCTGAGCTGATGGGAGTGGAGGGCAAAAAGAGGCTGGTCGCTTCTTGGAGGGCTCCTGAAAAGAAAGTGGGCCCCAGTAGAGGAGAAATTCCAAGCTGGCCCATGGTGTTTGTTTCTGGGCTTTGTTGCATTGAGGCCCGGGGCAAGCAGCATTGCGTAAGCAGGCCGCGTGGCTGCTCTGGCATGCGGGCGGCTGAATTACTGCGGCAGATGGTAGAGGCGCTCCTATGGGGGCCCACCATGTCGTGCCAATGTTCCGGGTCGGGTGCCCCCTTTCCACCCTCCCCTGTCCCCCCAAAGCCTTGCTAATGCACAAAAGCCCCAGGAAGTAAGGATGAATGCGCGGCCGGAGCGGCGTGCCGAGGCGCGGGCCACAATTGGAGCTTTCAATCAGTGAGCACTCGTTAAAGGCAAGCCACGCTGCCGCTGCTGCCTGGCTGCCTCTGTGTGCTGAGCTCACATGGGCCCTTGCACCCTTTCCTCCTTTGTCCTGGAGCGCGCCAAAGTGTGGGGCCCAATCGCCTGATTATTTAGAAACCAGTGTTGGCTGGCGGTGTTGTGCCCGTGTTGCTTTGAATTGGGCATTGTGTAGTCAAGGATCAAGCTCGTTTGCTGCTTAAGGATCCCACTCCTTTTTATAGGGCTGACTGCTTTGTGTGGGAGTGTGTGCTGGAAGCTGGAAGGTTGCTTTTACTGATCACAAGTTAAGATGTTTTTTGGCTGACGAATGCCGTGCCTTTCCAATACTGTGTAAGTGCAGAACATTGCTGCACTCGCCTCTGTAGTTCAGGCCAAAAAACAGGATAGCAATGAAAAGTGATTCCTGCTTCTCTCTAAGAGACGTACCTAATAAATCCTTTTAGGGTGATGTGTAAACTTTCAAAACATTGTAAATTCTGATTACAAGCTTCCAAAACACTGTTTTATCAGAGCTTTTTTTCCCACAATTTTTGAATTCCAATGTCCATCAGCTTGGTACATCATCAGCTACCAATCTGGAAAGGTGAAGACTAACACATGCTTCCTCCAAGTCACATAAAGCCTACCACCTTTTGTAGCTGCTACTTCTGGTCATAGAGTTGGTCAAGGCAATTAAATTAGTTAAGAGTGTGGGCCAGATTACAAAAACAATACCAGTTGAGGGGCCAAAGATGTTTGATCTGGAAACTAAAATCCTTATAACTTATCCTTTTCAGTAGGCCTATTTTAATTCCTAAAAATAATGTAAAACAATTAATTAGAAAATGGTTTGAGTTTATTCACTTTGAAGAGGGTGAAATTTGTATATCGTTGTGGTTATGTGACAGGCACGTTTCATAGGTGTTTTGCCAACTTTGGGCTCTTTTACACTTAATATGTCACTTCATCAGACTGAGCAACTTCTCATTCAGTAAGAGAAAGTAAAAGATTCTCATTAATATCTTTGCTATTCTGCATATTTAGCCAGTTCACTGAGCTAATGTTAGGTTTGTTTAGATTTGGCGGCAGGGTGGCATATCTCCAATGCTACTGGCTGCTGTTTACATCAATCAAGTACTATTTCAGAAAGAACTACATCAATATACAGAATCAAATCACAGATAAGAAGCCATTTCATGGGGACTTTAAGAAGTTAAACAGATTTAATGTATGACTGGCTAGTGTTATTCTGATTGACAGAGTAGAGATGAAGCCCATGTTTCTCACACAGAGAGCAGGGCCACGGATGGCTTCGAAATCAGTAGGATGGGTGGAACCTTCGACAGGTGAGCCATTTTCTCAGTTTATCAAATTGTCCTTGACCTGTTTCAGCTGTGCATTTTTATCATCTGCCTGTCTCTGCAAGCAAGGTATTTACTATGGCCTGTTCTAGCAAGAAACACAAACGATAACTTAGTGGAACGCCACACCAAGTAATCCAAGTATTTAAGCACATAGTTCTCTGGGCTTCCCCAGAAATTAGAAAAAAACACGCAGCAGCAACCCTGAAAGCTCCTGGCAGCTCTTCTCCCATCCTCCCTTACTGTCTTCCTGACACATGTAGGCCTAGGTGGGGGAGGACACTGTGAATGGACCATCATTTTTATCATGATGTTATAATGCTGTTAACTATGTTTATGGATGACAAACAGATGTTTTTACTGAGGCCTACAAAGGGGGCCTAAAATGGCCTCCAGACAGGAACAAACACGAGGCCACGCAACTTAAAGTGCAATATAATGGGGCTGATTTGAGATGACTGGCTTTTTTAAACAGTCATAATCCCTTTTGCAGGCTCAGAAGCTGCCCAGCTAAAAAGGCCCATTGTGATGGTGTGGAGCTTGTGGGAGTGATTTACATAGCCAAAGGAAGGTAATCAGCTAGCACCAGGGCCATGGAGGAAGGGTTCAAAGAGGGTCTGATGGAAGCCCATCGAAGAAAAAGCTAACTGGATTGACAGTCACCTCACCCCAATCAGTCCCCCACTCCAGTTCAGCACAGGGCCAGGGGTCATATTTTAAAAGGGAAAAGGGGAAACAGGCGCAGGTTAGCAAACTTTGTTCGCTTTGTATTGTTAGCTTCAGAGTGCTGCTGGTGTGTGCACAGAACAATCTGAACAAGCTATAAGTTAGGAGTTCCTCCAGGCATGCAGAGCCTGCAAATCCTAACCCAGAAAGCACAAAAGAAACTCGTGGACCCCTCATTTAGTAGATCGGTGTGTCATTAAATCATACAATTATGCACTGAAAGTGCTGAACTATTTGTAACAAAATAGTACCAAATAAAATCTGTAGGACATTTTGTAGATAGATTTATATATCAATGAACCAGCATTTAATACACAAAACCAACCAAAGTGTATGAAGACGCAGCAACAAATTCCTTGTTTAACTTGAAGTTGCCCTAACCAGCCATTTCAGGCACCAACAACCAATCAGGTGGCTCCATGAGTGATTCTTGTGCTGCCTTTAAGTCTTATCAGAAATATCATAATTATAAGGTGAGGACACTTGAATGCCTCCACAATATCATAATTACAACTCAGGAACTCCTATTTTTCTATGAGCCCTGATTTTCTGGGTTGGGGCTGTGCCAATAACAAAAAAATCATGGCGGCCACCAATATGGATGTGATGCCTACAACTGATGGTAAGATTCTGTTTAGTTCTTCATTTTCTTTAAGTAAGGGAAAATAAACTTCTTGTCATTGATAATACAAAAACATAAATAAAAAAAAACAAAAAACATGTTTTGTGCACCATCCATTTTTCTGACCAAAACCACTTGAATACACACCACATCGTAATCACCACCTCCGAACTCGTACTCACAAACTTCCGAGGAGGACTTGAAGGCAGCATTGGTCCATTCATCTCTTTCTCTAGAATAGGCCATGAGGAGGATTGTGGCATTTATGATCGTACTCTGCAAAGGGAAGGGCGTTTTAGAGTTTTACTGCAACCACTTTATGACAAATGTGCTCACTATCATCATAACCACAAGTCACTCATTGCTGAGAGGAGAGATAGCAGTCCTTCAGATGAATGATTCACACATCAAAGCTGTGAGAACCAACCCCATCAATGATCTACTTCATTATACCCCTCATTTAGTTATGATAGGCAGGGTGCTTCCGATCGGTTTGTATCAAACGTCAGCCGGCTGGATTGCTTTGAGTTTAATGATGGGAAAGGAAGTAGCACAGAGAGATGGATCAGCAGGTCGAGTTCAGTTCGGTTTAACAGGCTTAGAATAAAGTAGCATGCAAGCTAGGCCAAAGGGATTTTGGGCAGAGATGTCCACTTAGTCTAAAGAACTCTTTTTTTTCTTTATTGAGTTGAACAGTTAAATAATGGCTGAAATTCAGACTGCTGTGATTCAGTATCTCTTCCTTCGGTGTCTTTTAAAAATGCTTACATCTTCCACCACAACCGTGTTCAATTCTCGATTTTGATTGGCCAGAAACTGTTGATTAGTTTTCTGTAACAGCAGCTCAGACAATAGTTGCAGCTGTAAGGTTTACATAAATGCAAGCTATGATTTTTGTCTTATTAATTTCAAGAAAGAGAAAAACAAGAGATTGATGAGGCAACAATGATTTATAGCTTATAATTGATAAAAGGAACTAACTTGTTGCATGGATATTCCACAAAATTAATTAAACGTAAGATAACGGATAAAATGTCAGATGTGATGTTCTTAAATAAAAAACAGAAATTGTTAGTGTTGGCAAATTTCTGTGGTATAAGAAGAATTAAACATCTTGGGTCATGCTGTTATAGGAAAACAATCAACTTGGGTTGATAACAGTAAGTCCACTTTACATTGTGCCACATCACAGCACCACATCATTGATTATTTTTCTATAACAGCATGCCACATTGTGTTTTATTCTGTACTTAAACATCTTTAGTAGTCTCTTTGGGAATTAAGTCACCACTTTTGCAAACAACCCATGTTGGGAGATCTACATGCAACACAATTGTGTACACACTCCTACTGACAAAAAAAAAACCAACTGATTAAAAGTATCCACAATTTTTTTTTTAAATTTTCTGTCAAGCATGGACAGATACATGTGCACACACCTCACAGTCACACACACATAAAGACACACGCAGTCTCCATGCAGCTGTCGGACTTCACAAAGCCCAGCCTGTTAAGCTAGGAACAGCCAGCTGGACACAGCACACTCACTATTCGCTCTCCAAAACAAAACTGTACCCCCCTCACAGTGCCCCCTACTACCCTTACACTAATTACCGCATGCCAAGGCATTTGCCAAGCAGGCAGCTGTCGGCATGGGTGGCAGAGAGTGGACGAGAGGGGGACTGGGACAACAGGCAGACGGAATGAGTGAGAGAAAGAGAAAGACTGAGTGATGTTACCCTGTAGTGAAACTGCTAAGAAAATGAGAGAAAGTGACCACCGGTTTGTCGTCAGTCCCAGGATATGTGCAGAGGCATAGCGCCATCATAATAGATGATCACGTATGTGTGGCCGAGCCCTAGCTCGACCCCACCCTCTCCAGGGGCTATTAGCCCACATTAGGTGTAATTGGGAGTCGGGGCTGCACAAAATCAAAGAGACTTGCTGGTTCATTGGCACAGTTGGTGTAGAAGGCAGTGGTCGCATGCAGATTTATGTACATAAATGAAGCTTTTCTTCCGTCTGTCCTCATGGCTGAAAACATTTGATTATAATGTCTAGTTGTTATAATAGTCTGAAGATAAGAGGTATGATATCTTGTAGTTTGAAAAAAAAAACCCTCAACTACCTTATCTTTCTTTCTACAGGCAAATTCTTCTCCACCCTCCTCTTGTTTCCCTACTCCCCCTGGTGCAATCGTACAGAAAAGGGGGACATTATCAGATGCTGGAGGCTGAGGGTGGATCCAGCTGCTTCTCAGTGTGAATGTGGATTTCTATGTGTGTGTATGTGTGTCTCTGTGTGTAAACCCAGCTGCTTCTCAGCACAGTCAGACTCACTGGCATCCCTGTGTCTGTGTTGAGCAGCAATGCCGGGGGCAGCTATCTGGGTGGCAAGGCCTGCTGGCTGGCATATGGCTTCCATGGGGAGCTTGTGGGCCAGTCAGACTGTGTGAAGCAGATGTTGGGGAAGTCGCCAGAGGAAATACGACTCGTGCAATTTCGTGTTTGTGGCAGGTAAAGTGTAACCAAAACCTCCCCCCCGACGTCATTTGTGGAGAGCCAAATTAGTGGAAGATTGAAACACGAATTAGTGGCTATTTGATCACAACAAAATTACAGACAGACAAAACAATGCAATCAGTCATAACACAGGTCACTGGAATCACATTACACAAATAACAAGCGGTAATATGTGTTGCACAAATGACACTCAGTAAACAAACAAGAAAGCCTGCCAGGAAGGTGCTTTGAAGCTTTCAGAGGGCCTACCAACCCCACCCTCTCCACCACCCCCCAGTAAATTGTCTCAAATGAGCCCTCTATGATTTATTACATTCAGTGCTCTCAAATTTGTCTGGATATAAATAAAGGCTTAATATACAATCATGGATGGATATCTACCTGTGTGCTCAGTGGAATGTAAACACCTTTTTGCCTGAAAGCCTCTTCATGTTGTTTCATGTTCTTCAATCCCACGCTCAACCGCTCCTGTCCGAAACACGTGGAGCAGCAGGAGGCAAAAACAACTCAGAACAGCTGATTCAGTGTGGGCCTCATTGACCATGAGGTTCAAAGCAAGAGGTAGTGGTCTACAGAAGGGTTCGGAGGCTTGCATATGTTGCCCCTAAATATTTAGACAATGGCCTCTATAATTGGACCGGCCGAGAAGGGGGACAAGGGAATAGCAAATTAAAAAGCAATTAGAAAGAAGCCTCCTACACCACTGCATGTGTGTTTGTATCTGTGTGCACGTCGACGGGGGTGGCAGGCAAAGCTGATATTCCGATGATTAGTGTTTCAGAGTGGGATGAGGAAACAGTGTGGTCAGAGAGACACCATCAGATAAATTGGAAATCTGTGCCAAAAAAGTCTTTACCACAGCTCTATATATACACTGTAAAAGCTAATTAGCCCATTTGCAAATGGCTGATATCTCTCTCTCTCTATGGATTTTTCTTCTGAATTTCGGATTATCTTTAGGATCTCAAAAACAAACCTAAAAAGAAACCCCACTGTCTTTGCTTAGACTCCGGCATTAGTGCATTTCCACCTCTGCGATATCTTTAAGCTCTCAATCACCAGCCATATGCCATGCAGGATGCCGCAAAAGCCTAAATAGCATAGCTCCTTCTCCTCCCTTCCTCCAGCAAAAGTAGCTCTCCTTTTTCTTTTGCAATCGCACTGTAGACATTTATCCTCGAAGGCAGATCAGATGCAGTATGAGATAGGAGAGAGCTGTCAAGAGAAGGCCTTCATGACTATTGTTTATTCTGCAGTGACTCTGGATATGTCCTTGTCTCTAAAATAAGGTCTGCATCTGCCTCGCTTCCTTTTTGTAACGTGCTGACTCGCTGAGAGGGGAAGTAAGCACTGTCTTTCCTTGTAATGCTGTTCTGTCATGGAGCAGGGATGTTTTTGTTGATTTTTATGTATATGTAGTAACTACAAAACTCTTGATTGGCAATTTGATAGACTGTTAAAATTATGATGATAAATGACTGCTTTATAATGATAATTGTTTGATGATAGCATCAGGTGCGATGCCTTTAAGAGAAAGAACAATAGGAACCAGGGCTTACGCTTCCAACCACAAAATGACATGTTTATGCTATCTATAAAATTTAATCAGAAATCTTCATCACTTTGTTTAGATCTCTCTCACATTATTTGCTTATGTTTATAGTATTTGTCATCTAGTGGAATTGGGATTTACAAGTTTTCTCAGCCAAGTTTAGATAATCATTATAATGATTACATTAAAATAATTATAATGTATGGTGGTGGTGCAGTGGTTAGCACTGTCGCCTCACAGCAAGAAGGTTCTAGGTTTGAACCTTGGGGCCGACTGGGGCCTTTCTGTTTGGAGTTTGCATGTTCTTCTCGTGCCTGTGTGGGTTGGCTCCCACAGTCCAAAGACATGTGGATTAGGTCAACTAGCTACTCTAAATTGCCCATAGCTGTAAATGTGAGTGTGAATGGTTGTTCATCTCTGTATTAGCCCTGCAATAGATTGGTGACCTGCCCAGGGTATACCCCGTCTCTCATCTGAAGTGGTTCCATCTTCCCCATGATCCCGATGGATAATGTACGGTGCACACTGTTATAAAAATGAACAAAAATGACTGTATTTAAAAAGCATTACATACAATCATTTAAAATTTCTACTCAAAAAACCAGGAGAAACTATTAGTATTATATAGTTTATATTTATCTTATTGATATTATTATATGTGTTCATTCATTAGAACTACTTTTTAATTAATAGTGCTTAAACAATAGTTTCTGTGCATGTTCTCCCCATGTGCATGTAGGTAATGTAATTCCTACATGTAATTCCTCTGGCTTCTCCAGTTTCCTCCTACCTCCCAAAAACATGGCAGTAGGTGCATTGGCTAAGATAAATTGCCTCTAGGTGTGAATGAATGTGTGAATGTGTGTGTTCATGGTGCCCTGGCATCTCATCCCAAGATCTATTCCCGCCTCATCCCCAGTGTTCCCAGGATTGCAAGTACCAAGGTCTATGCAGTTACAGCAAGTGAGTGAATGAGACTTGTGGTCAGATGGGACCAAAATCAAACCTTTTGGTCATGTGCACCATCAGCATATTTGGCAACAAAAGGGAACTGCATACAGAGAAAAGCAGTTTATACCCCACTCTAAAATATGGGGATAGATCACTGATGCTTTGTTTTGTCCCTTATGGTTCAGATGCTCTTGTGAAGATTGATGGCATTATGAATACTGCTATGTACCAAGATACATCAACCAAAACATCAGAGGTTGCCTCTCCCAAGAGGTTTTGACAATGATGAGCCAAACATGCAAATTAACACAGAAATGGTAATGCATGTAGGGAATCTCTACTCCAATTTCAATGAGAAAACCAAGGACAACTGCTGGTAGAGTCAGTGAAGTATAACACATGACGTAATGCCTTTAAGTGTTTTTTTAAATGGATTCCATCAGGACAGCAGTTAGACAGCAATTTGTTTAATGTTCAGTCAACGAGGTAGTAACTGCCACTGATAGACAGATAATCTTTATAGATCCATTTGGGAAAAAAAATAAAAAATAATGCAAGGAAAGAAGAAACATCTACAGTATCCACCTTCCTGCCCAGGAAACATGCTCTCACCTGTCTTATGGAATGCGCTTTTCATAGATTTGCATGTTTTGCATAAAATTTGAATGGAGACCCTCACTTTCCTTGTTATTGTGTAACTGCACTGACATGAAAAAAAGACATTCAGTCAGACAGCTCTCTAAGCACCTGATTCAACTGTCTACAAAAGAAAGTCAAACAGATCTCCAGATTAGACGACTGGCTTGGACAAGTTATCCAGACTTCAGAGTAGGCAGCTTCCCTGTGATCTATTCATTCCCTTTAGTCTGTAACTGTATGGAGTTCTCTCCTGCTTGAACAAATCAACTCAGAGCTCTAGCAAAAGGGAAAGGACAGTTCCCCTTTGAAAAGGCGCTGAAGCAAACAGAGCATCCATCACATCCTACCCAGGCCCATTTTCCGATGACTCAACCCCAGCTGAATTCTGTGGGCATTTATAAACAAAGCAACTTTTCACACATTAACAAGATGCTTTTAAGACATCATGAGGGTTTGGCTAACTAACAGGGCACACTGGCAAACCCCGGAGTGCAAGTGATGATTCAACAGCCGCAGCGAGTGCAGTATATACATTAAAGTATTTATCCTTGTAAAGTGTCATTCAGTGACAGAGACCAGCTCTTCTAAAATCCTGGAGGTAGATTTTTAAAGTAAACAGAATCATCCCAATGTCTCCACATTCCATCAAGCCTCTTTGGTATCAGAGTCGGAAAAGGCTTTGAGAAATGGCTAGCAAGTGATAAATGGGCATCTGTATTGAACATGCAGGTAAATATTTAGCAATTGGGGACAAAAATCAAAGGAGGTCAGGGGAACTAGTGAAGGGCACATGAAGAAAAGAACCATGTGAAACACAAACCATACCCTGTTCATAGCTGTACTCATGAACTTTCAGGTGCTCCAGAACTATGGTGGCTTGTAAATACAAAACACGTTAACAAACCAAAAGTGCAACAGCAAATTCAGAAACACAACAAGAAACCCAAAAACACAACAACCAAAATCATGACAGCAAATTCAGAAACCGGACACCAATTCAGAAGCATGACAGCAAATTCAGAAACACAACAGCAAATCAGAATATGGGACAACAAAACCAAAAACACAACAACAAATTCTGAAGCATGACAACAAATTTGGAAACACAACAGCAAAACCAAAAACACAACAGGAAATTCAGAAACACAACAATAAACCCCAAAAAGGCAACAACTAAACCAAAAACACAACAATAAATTCTGAAGCACAACAGCAAAACCAACAATGTGATAATCAAAACAGAAAGGGTAGGTAATTACTGAAAATCTCATGTCCACTGCTGATTGGACATGGCTTATGACTATGACAAGACAAAAGTATCACACATTTTCAGTCTGTTATCCACTTAGCCTAGCAAAAACAACTGTCAGCCATGGCAGAAACTGGAGTGGGTGTATACTGTATATGGGGTTTTATGGAAACTACCTGGTGTTTGATCTGTTTTAGTTACAATGTAGACATTAATAGCATATATTTCCTGGAATAGATTGTTCATTTTGCATAAGGGGAACAATTTTTTATGTAAATATAATATACAGAATAATAAGCAGCTCAAAATGAGTTCTATAAAAACTGTAAAACACTCAGAGGCAAGTGCTATCTGCCCACTTCTGCATGCAAGAGCTCACAGATGTCCATGATGGGCTAGTGTTGCTCTGACTGACAGGCAAGAGAGTATGCCATTCCTCCCATCCAGAGAGCACAGCCTGGCCTCCTGGCCACTGACAGCTGTCTGGATTCATACTTGCGATCTCTGGACGAGCCCCTAATAAGAAATGACTAGCAAGCAGAAAGACAAAAACATAATTTTATCACCTTAACTCTAGCATACATTGGAGCCAAGCCACAGTAAGGAAACAGTGAGGAAAAAGTCCGGTGTGACCGGGTGAAGCTCTTTTTTTCTGACCAAAGAGATCACAATCCCGCCATTTTCTTTTCTACTGGCTCTCACGAAAGAGGCCCATGAATTTATGGATCAAAGTTCAGCTACATAAAGTCTGCATAAAGCAAAAGTAACTTTTCTAAAAAATAAAAATGCCTGTTTTTCACGTCTCACGTCCTTTCCCCTTTAAGTGAATTGCCTATTCTGTCAGGCAAATTTTAGTTGATCTAAGCACTGTTTAGCTAAAAAAGCAGAAAAGCGTATTTGTCAGATGTCTCCCATATTTCCCTATCATTACAAACAGCTAAACTGTAGATGTTGGCACCTTTGCCACTGGAATAAAAAAAGGAAAGAAAAAAAACACATCAGTGTTGTGAGAAAAAATCCTTTCCTGGTAGCCTCCCAATCTGATCTGCCCTAATGGAATAGAGAGGTGACACATTTTAGCAGCATGGAAATATTCCAGGAATGTTGCCCTCCTTCACTGGCATTGCTCTTTAGACGTTTTTCATCTGACCTGAAATAGCACAGTCCCTGCCACCCCATCACAGCCATGTTCAGAAAGATGAAAGACTAAGTTTTCACAGCCTTATTAAAGAAACATTGTAAATCAAAAATCCTGTGCATAAGTTAGTCACGGGATGCCATGACTAGAGGAAACCTGAGAAAGTGTGTGAACCAAGGACGTCAACTGGCAGACCCAGCAAAGGATTTTAGCAGCTTAAACCAAGCACTCAACAAATACTGTCGCAGATCTGAAAGAAACAAACTCTGCTCTGTTTTGCGGTTTATCCAATCACTTGCATTTATGCAAATTAGGTATAGCTGAAGGTAGCTCATCAGACCAGAGACTAGCTATAGGGCTAGAGACAATAAATTAGAAAGGGAAGAATTTTCACAGATCTTCATAGATTTGGTCTGATTAGTGAACTGATAGCATGGCTTTAAAAGAAAAAAAGCATATTTATTTAAAGACAACTTGACAGAGAAGTCAATGTTTATTCTCCCTGAATCAAATTCAAAACTTATGCATTTCATCAGTTTAGAGTCTGGATAAGTGAAAACGTGAAGGGCGTCTACGAAAAAAAATATAACCCCTTCAAATTGTTGTATTTATAGCCATGAACTGATAAGTAATAATTATTACTGTAAGCATTAAAAGAAACCGTTGTCACGATTCAGTCGTGTCAGTTGCTTATCCAAATATTTGTAAGCAAGGAATTTTATGTAATTGGACTTTTCAGATTTTTAATTGATTAATTGGTCTTGAAGTTCTAACACCAAACCAAGATTGCTAATAAAACTACCAGAAAGGACTCGGCTGATGGAGTATTGATAAATTAATTAATATGCTCACTCTCAAATGGAGGTAAGAAAGTATGGCAGGCTATTGGACAGAAGATGAGCTCTCTCTCTCTCTCTCTCTCTCTCTTTCACACACACACACACACACACACACACACACCAATCCCACGCTTCTCAGTGATGAGTTGCACATGAGTAACCTCTCTGATGGGAACGTGGAAATTTTACGTGAGTGGGCGTGAGAAGAACTGGTGCGCGTCGCCTGGACACTCGTTATGTCAATATTGGGCCCTGGTCTTCACACTGTCAGTTACATATTTCCCAATGAGGTTGGTGTTTGCTTTGATTTGTCTTTAGGGATGGCTGCCTCCCTGAACAAATGGAGGAAATGAGCTCTGCTTTACTGCACATCCCACTCAGGTTAGCACCACAGCGGCTTCTGATGCAATGGACTCAAGGTGACTGTTATGACTGAGAAACTGATGCAGGAACAGTGTTACTATGTGTGTAAGTAAATGTGCTAAAGGAATGTGGCCGGGGCAGTGACCTGCATGCCTCGACTGCCTTAGTGCAAATGGATGAAAATGCGTTAAACCAAGACTTTAGATGAAGTGTAGTTAGTCAGGGGTAGAAAAATCACTGGCATGAGTACCTGAGACAAGCAAGATCTGGGCTGGTGGACAAGTAGGTTCAACAGCTCAAAAGGGAAAAAAAAATTAGTGACTTTCACAAAGTTTCATTTGGGATGTATTTCTAAACATAATGCATTTCACCATGATATAGCACACAGTCTAGTTGATGGGTAGAATTCTTACTTGGTGGACTAATTTGCATGTATAGATGACATGAGTTTTTTCAGGATCAGTAAAGTGCAGGTACATGAAAATACTGACAAAACCAAGTAACATAAAACAGCTGTCATTAAACTCTCCTGCTACTACATTCAGTTACCTCCCCATTAACTATACTGAGAGAAAATAGGGACATAATGCAAGATGCTACATTACAAACTTTGTTAGAAAAAGATAATGATGAGATAAAAGCTGGTTTTCCTTACCCTAGGTTCACACTAGAAAGTGATAAGTAGCTCATATATTTTGGAGTTTGTCTCCTGGGGGCATGTAGCAACCACTACTGTTTTCACTTGTGGGTGCTTATGCTTATTTATGTATTTATTTATTATATGATGTGCGATCAAAAAGATCTGAGACTGCTCCTGTTGCAAACAAACAGAGCACAGCACATTCATGCACGCGCAGCAGGAGTGAGCAGTAACTTTTGAGAGTTAGTATGATGCATGACAACACACTGTCAACATCGGGACCTGTGTTATGTTTTGTGACAACATACACATGCACATTTGCAATTTTACGCAGAGAGTGAACATCATATTCTGTCAAATTTGGAAAATCAGCAACGGAGACCCTTTAAATGCTTCAGCAAGCCTACAGAAATGAAGCAATGAGCCGGGGGGGGGGGGGGGGGGTTTTGAGTGGCGTTCACGCTTCAAGAAGGGCAGAAGTCAGGGCAATCTGATGATCCTGGTGCATAAATCTCTGAAATCGAGACTATATGTTGTCTGTTGCTTTGTTGCTTGCTAGCGTGAACACTGGTTTAGTCTTTATTAATGCACTCAACCAGCTGACTAGCTCACCATGCATTATTACATTATGTTAGCAACCAAAACATGAGATTGGGCACCACACAGGTTGGAGCTTCCACTTGCCTGGTAGGCTAGCTAATAAATTTCTGATTTGTCCACTCCTATTAGTGAATAGTATGCTCAAGGGGAAAGTGTGCGTTTGACTCTGTGATTTCACACAATCCTGAGATGTTAGCACCTTAGAACTTAGATACCAGTTTGCTTAAATTATAGGCTTGTGCGTAGGGCTGAGTCAGGCTGTCATACTCAGAAGAGGAGAGATTTACTGTCAGAAATGTCTGCCCAAGGTCTTTTGTTTTAAATTACCTGGGATATCCGGCCCGCCTTCCGTCATCTTTTTTTCTGTCTCTAAGCTCTTTCATGAGCTTCTCTGCAGATGTAGTGTGTTCAGTAATGTGTATTACTGTTGTGCATCATTCTCACACTCATTCAAACACTTACCGTGAGCTCAACTGTGAACTATGTCTCAAATAAATCACATTGCAAGCTGTCATACATTTATTGTAGCTACAAAGCATGCTGACTCTCTCCAGATGCCTAATTGACAATGCCTTCTTTATTCAGCCCAATGCTTAAGGCCGTGTACTGTTTTCTTCCTCTCACATCTACTAAAGCTATTCAATTTCCTCAACACAAACAGTCTGCCTCTTATAATATCCATGTTCATGTGGACAATTAACATTCCCTCTACAGCCTATTGTAGTTTAAAAAAAACCCCTCCAAATCCTAATTACTATTATTGCACCCTGCATTATGTACCACGTTCTGTTGTAAATGAAGCATTTAGATTGCGCATAAAATTACAAAGGCCACAGTGTTTCCTTGAGAAAAAGTTCAGGCCACAGGATAGGGAGGTATTCTCCAAACACTAAAACAGGATTTAGGATAAGACAGAGAAACCCTAAATGACCTAACCCTTTCATTCATTCACAAAACCGGATGAGTAGAAACCATTTGTAGCAGCTTTCTG
This sequence comes from Gogo arcuatus, assembly GCA_028570945.1. NCBI lineage: Eukaryota > Metazoa > Chordata > Actinopteri > Siluriformes > Anchariidae > Gogo > Gogo arcuatus. The sequence goes on from JAOTRR010000004.1 coordinate 5,468,869, forward strand.
ACCCCCCCCCCTCTGAGTATGACTCCCCCTGTCTCTCCCTGCAGGTTGATTTTGTCAGCATGTCTGTCGTTGGTTCCCACTTATGGTTTCATGTGATTTCCTATCAAGTCCTAACGACATTAAGCTATTTTTATCAATGGCTGCCTGCCTATTGTCCCTTCTAACCTCAAGCCTCCTGTCTCCATTGCAGAACTGAATGCAGTTCAGTAGTTTATCCTAGCTTGCAGAAGTAAAACCGGTCAGCTGACTCTCAGCCCATCTGTGGTGTTAGCGATCATGAATTAGCGTTAATATTAGCAGGAGAAACAAAGAGACAAAAGGAGACAAAACCAGAACTTGACCGTTGCACACAATCTGGTGAATTAAAAATGATGCAGAACTTTGAAGTGAATAACTAATAATACTGATACAAATGGTATCAGTTGCAACAGTGCATTCATTGCTTTGCTCTTGACTCACACAGGATGTAATTACATCAAACTTCTCATTACCAACCGAAGTCACAAATAGCATCTACTTTTTATCTTTTGTTTAAATTTGACACAGCAAGCAAGCAATAAGAAGCTATTTGGAATCAAGGAAAATGTTCTTTAAACCTTTGCCGGGAGTGGCCTGCCTTATGGCAAAACAACCGTGTTTCAACTTGTCACTCTACCGACTTGAGTTAAGTGTATCGCACCAATGTAAACTTCTCGCTATGTATAAATCCCAGAGAAAAGAGCCATGCTTTGGAAAACGGCACCAAAGTGAATGACTGTAATATTTGCTGTTTGAGTCATACCTGGGTGGTTTCAGGGCCTCTGGAATTTACTTGCAATTCTCAGTGTAAACACCTTTTCACACAGTTCGCTACCTTTGAATGCAACCTGTAAGTTATTACACTGGGACTGATAAATATATTAAAGTTGGATCAAGCTTTATATGACTTCCTCTTAAAGATCTGTGGTATTATAATCCATGTAGTCAGCCATTTACTGGTCAAAAATTGGCTTAGAAGGTCCAAGATGCTGTCACCTAGTTTTTCTTCAGTTAAACACATTAAACTGTAATACATTTTACTACGTGAAAGCAATGAACAGTTACTACAAACTTAGCAATTTAGAGCAAAGCGTTCTCATGCTTCTTGCAGCCAAGGACTCTTTTCATAGTAAAATAAATTCCACAGAGCCAATCAGTACAGATTTATTTTATGAGCATAAAATGACTATTCAAATATTTTATGCTCTCTAATTAAATTTTTGCAAACTATCTATTAGAGCCATAGAGTTGTTTTTTTTTTTCCTGGACTTTCCATTGACAGGATACATCTGGCCCAAGTAGACATTACTGTATTTATAAGGCTAATTGTTTTTAAGTGAGGTTTGGATTAAACCCATTTCGTTCAAGTGACAAGTAACGTGACAAGTAACTATAAAAACTTAATCATACATATAACTGCTTTGTTAAAGGTGGGTTGTGATTTCCATCAATGTAATAAAATAAAAATAAATATAAAATAAAATAAAAGACCCCTGGAGACACCACACTGAGAAACACTGCATGTGATTTGATTTTAATACAGATAATACAAGTTTGTGCCACAATAAGAAAAAAAGAAAAAAACAAAAGGCTACATTTATGTCTTAACCACAGTAGGAAGTGAAGCAATAGGCTGGTTCTTTGAGAAAGTTAATCAATATCATGTACTGCAATTTTGCAGTCTAGCAAAATGGACACATGAGAATAAAGTAAGTTGAAAACACTTTACCAAAGAAAAAGACTATAACAAACAGACAACATGAACCACATTTTAAAACAGACATGAATGAATGAAATGATCCACTGGGTCCATGGCCACATCTAGCTATGTAGACACCGAGGTCTGGACCTCAGTAGTCCCGGAAGATTTGATTTTTTTTTTTGCATGCATGCATGCATATATACAAGGTTTAATGGTATCCACTAGGTGCTTGGGGAAAAGTTGATGCTCATCTCTTTCAGTTAAAATGTCAACAAAAGTTTACTTGCACACTTTCTTATTAAATACTGGATGTAACAATTGATTTTTACATAAAATATACAAAACCATGAGCAACCTCAGTTCTGTCATTTACTTTAACTAGATAAAATAGACTATTAATAGTAACATTAATATTACTGTATTGTTCTTTAGTATAGAATCAGTTCACTGTGACATTTTTGAAGAATATGCAAGGAACTATAAAGAAAATTCTCTAAGAAATAGTAATATGTCTTCCATTTTGAGGTTGATAAAAAGCAACGTTTCAACAAGCAGACAAAATAAATTATATACGTATTATTGCAAATTTCCAGTGTTCTGAGGCTAAAATCAACAGGTAGCTGCTGTAAGTAGTAGTAGTAGCTGAGTTTTATTTATGTCAATAAAATGAAAGAGCAGTTTTGTGGAACAATGCAAGGGTAACATAACAGAAATTAAAAATTCGCAACTGATGTAGTACAATCAATTGTGATAGTACAGTATATTAACTATGAGACATTTCTACAATGTGGACCTCTCTAAAACTTTGATCCTGGTTAAGGCCCTGATTGGGTCCAGTACATTTCTGTGTTTGAAAATAAGACATCAGCTGCTCTTGTGACAAAAAGGACAAGTGGAAGCAGTCAGTGGCAAGCATTAACAATTAACAAAAGAAATGATAAGAATAGATTAAACAAACAATAACAAAAGGAGCCCACTGTGGTTGCAGGCAACAGTCACATTCCTTAAGGTAAGACCAGGAGGTCGGCTCAAGCAGCTCATTTCCCCAGGTCATCGTCTTTCACAGGGACGCGCCGCATCAGAAGGGCCTCCGCTGGAAATCAGATCCAATCAGATGTTCCCAAGGCTTTGAGAGGGCCGGTAGAAGTCCCCCTATTTGATATTTGATCAGATTTGCCAGGCTCTCTAACCCCCACCACAGCTCAGCTACTCTCTTTTCCCCCTGCTTAATGGGAAGTAAAAGTCAGTAAGCCTTGTGGAATTCAGGACTCCTGTTACATGAGCATGTGCTTGCCGTCTGGACAAGGGCCTTTTTTGCTGTCTCTCCTTCCCCCCTTTCTCTTGTCCTCTCTCTTTCTCATGCCTATTTCTCTCTTCTTTTTTATCAGTGCACTTAGCCAAATGTCACTGCATGCAACTGCATTAATGTGTTGGCCAGGCATATGTCTTGAGAAAACTTTCTCATTGTATTCACAGTAGTCATGTTATCCATTTTCAAAGTACAAACACCCGCAGGTACCTGGTGGAGCATGTCCCTGGCTTGCAAAAGTGTGATGTCTCATAGACTAAATATCTTGTTGAAAAAGATTGCATGCCAAAGGCGTTATTCTCAGCTTTGGCTGTTCCAGCAGGAAGGAAAACCGAAAGGTCTTTTCCATTATATAGGTCAGCTGACTATCAACAAGTAACTTGAACTCTTCTTGGCTAGGTTTATTATCAAGCTGTCCAAGTAAACACTATCATTTTTGTACACTATGATCTTTCTTTGTATTGGATACTAAAACTCAATACAGTGTATTCATTGTCATAGTTTATAAAAAGGCCCTCAACCCAGTGAAGTTTAGATTTTCCGTGAATGGGACAAAAGCATTTCTAATGTGGTAACCAAACTCTTCCATGGCCAAAATGTGAGAACTTCCAGCTGTGGGGCTGAATCCAAAAAGATAGGACAACGCAGCATGGTGAAATCAGTATACAACAGGAGCAACAAATCAGCTTAACCAAAATTGTAGAGAGGTTTTGTGCAGCTACAGGAACATGATGTTTCATTATTGTTCTTGAGCAAAAGCTAATTAAAAGTGCCAACCGCTGTCATCAGATGTTGGATGTGCAGCTGACCTGGATCACTGAATGCAATGATTGTGCCAGATAGTTATACATATTCCTGTATCCCAGCCCTTGCCTTCTTTCTCCATATGTCCCTGATTAGCAAGGCCTTCTCAGGGAAAACTGGCTCTGCTCTCCAGACATCTCCACCCACACCCATGGATGAGGACAACCTGAAGTTCAAGCAGTCCTGTGCTGAAGGATGCATTACATCATATGCAGCCCTGGACATCCAGACCGTGTGGAGCTTGCTTTAGGTCATGTGAGTTACCTTGGCACAAGGTGCAGGTTACTGATAGCTTGCTCTGAATTAGCAAAGGTGACCTCTGCATCTTTCAAAACTGGAGGATTCATTATTTAATAGGCACTAAACACAAGATTATTCATTTATTCATCTTCAGTAAGCACTTTACCACACCTTTACTTGACTGATTAAGGACTACAGGTCACTTCTGCAAGGTTCAGATACTCATGTGTGAAGAAAAAAGGGCAGGCTTTACAATCCATTATAATCATTTTGATAAATGGTGCAAATAGGCCACCATATACAAACCCACAACAAACCTTTCACTGTGAGGCCATTTCTGGCCGCCTGTGGGCATAAAGTCTATAATATTGCTGACCCCTCACCTCACCCTAGAAAACAGCTTCCTCCAGCAACACTGTATCACTCATTCAGAGTCACTGGATTGTTTCAGCCACAAGTCCAAAGACGCCTCATAGAGGGACAACTGGAGTGAAGCCTTCGTCGCACAAGTTGAATAACTTCCGGCCACTTCAATTGCAACCGAAGGAGCAGAGTTGAAAGGTCATCGTAGCTGAAGCTCTTTAAGAGCCATGCTTCTCAAAGGGAGGGGGAGGGGGGACCAGATAAGATCGGCTAAGCACCCCGTGCTGTTATGTGACATATTTGCTAAACCTTAAGTAATTGGCCAATATGTGAAGACATACAAATGCACAAATACAAGTCAGAACAAACATATTCAAGGTAGACTTGTTAGGTAGGTCTTATTGCAATGAAAAGCAACTGCCTTCTTTAAAAAGGCATGCATGAGAATTGTAGTTGCTCAGAGATTAATTGAAGGGTAAAAGCCAATGACAAGCAGAAGTTGTCTTAGGTGGTTAGTTGGTGATACTACTAAAACCTTCCAAAACCAGTGTCTTCTAACCAGTGTATCAATGAGAAGCCTGTTTTTAATTATAACCCTCTAGGAAGGTTGCATTGGTGACTTCTTGCCTAGTGACTATTATGAAGGCTGCCACACTGTATTAGAGGTGAGTGAAGAGTTGAATGTTCTGGTTATGGAGCAAGTTGGGTGCATGAGAGGGACTGATTCATAAAGCACATGGGACAGAGGAAGGAAGCATGGCCACCACCACTGCTACACTTACTTCCTTTTTCTCTGCTCTCACTGTCAAAAACTCAAAAGTTGTGGAAGTGGAAAATAACCATCAAGTCCCCATGGTTTACTGACATGTGAATGTCTTCACTTTGTGGGATTTCAACCAGTGGCTGGTCCAATAACAGATGCAGAAACATACTTTTTCTCTTTCAGCAGACAACCACATGCACGCACACACAGCAACACTGCAAGTCCTCTCCTGTTAGAGGCAGGATCTTTCCTCACTGATCCAATCACAAAGACCGTGTTCCTGAGAGGACGACCAGTCACATTACAGCTCTTCTGACTGGTCCACCAATCCTTACAGAGTCTCACCCCCACACCCTCCCAAAGCTTTCGCCATTCACAAAAAGCTCAAGGCACCTTTCTCATGTCTCAATTGTTCCTCAGTGAAACTATTGTGCAATCCTTTTAAGAGAATCAGGAACTGAAAAAGTTAAAGGTGCATACACCCAAGAATGCCCCTTTAACTCATTAAAACCTTTGGAAAATGCCTGCAGAACAAATGTATTCTTCTTTTCAGAGCACAGTTGTCCAAAAGATTTCAGTGGTCAATATAAGCTTTGTTATCACTTACTGTTTTTATGCACTTACTATAGTATCTGAGTATCTCTATGCACCTAGGCTGTTTTTATAGACACATAAAACAAAGTGACTATGTTGATCTAGTGATGATAAATTTGGAGGGAATTCATATTCTTCATGCATGTAGTGCTGAATTGCAAACAAATTCTTCTTTATCTAAAGCATCTCTCAATTTTATTCCCTATGTTTCCAGTGGAAAAATGTTAATTGCTAGAGATTTTCACAAAGTCTTTACAGGATCAGATCTCTCTGCTTGGCTTCACCTGAAGTGGGAACCTTCTTCTAACGCACTATCAAGCACTTTTAAGCAATTACAGTCAATATTTAAGAAACGGCAGGGGGAAAAAAGCCAACTGAGCAGTACAGCTGTCATGAGAAGGTGGATTCTATAGGGCTGATGTGGGTGGATGCTTGAGAAAGCAGAATGATTTTAGGGGGGAATGATTTCAAAGTCATACGCACAGCAACTCTGGAGGTGCTCCGTGCAGGCATACACATGAACGCAGACAGATTTGATGATAAACATCCTAGTGAGTGAAAACTGATGATCTTAAAGCATTGCTGTTGTGCACTGTAGTGGAAAGTCATGGAATACTATATCTCCACAAATCAGTATGTAAACTTCTAGCAAGGAGGGCGACATGGAGGAGAGGAAAGCAAAAAATGTTCCAACACAACAGGGTATATTATTAATGGCCTTCCTCCTACTCCTATTAGTCTTAATTCTGTGTGTTTAAGAAAAGAATGCAAACAACCCAACAATGAATACTTTCTACCCAATTTGATGTGTACTTCACTGGAATCTTTGCAAGTCTGAACAAGTTCAAAGTTTACCTGTGAGAGGTTTTCTAAGTGATTCCACTGAAAAGAAAACCTCTCTGTCCTGTTAACAAGGCTACGCTGGTAATCTAGCTGGACCGCATGCTGTACTCTAGGCCGAGAGCACATGGCTCGGGGGAGAGAGCTTACGTGGGAGCATTACCCCTGCCTAGTGTGTGGGCTGGAAAGTCTTTGTTGTAGATTACTGTCCCATGAGAACCCGGAGCAACAAGCAGGCGGGGAAAGCAGGCTGCATGAGGGAGGGGTATACGGAGACCAACGTGCATCAAGCCAGGAATGCACGCTGCCCCCGATACAGACTCAAACACCAAACATGTGCAGATATACACACAAACACCCACAGACACAATACTCAAGAATCATACAGTAAACAACACTGATGAGGGAACAACATCAGAGGATGTCCCTGAACAAAAGGCAGTTGTAGGAAGTATATAAGACATGCTGAGTTCCCACACAGATACTCCTAACTGATGCTTGGAATTCCATCGGATTTGGATCACGCTTAAGGTAGATTCAGGATGAAAAGTCTATGAAGCTGGCTTTGGTTACAGCATGAAAACCCGATGCAGCAACTGATCTTCCCATTGAACAAGCCTTGTTCTTCATCCCATTACAACTGATACCATTCATCAAACTTTACAGCTTTTTCCCCACTTTCTTGACCTTTGTGAAGTTCCACAGTACATGTTTGGTACTCCAGCATGCCATGTGTTGGCTGGGCCTGGTGTAGGTCAAGCAGTGTCTTGCTGTGCCTTATGAGTCATAAAAGCTTCTCCTTTGATATACAACGCATGATAATTATCATTGTGCTTGTATACTGTGCCTAAGAAGTATCTTAGGAATTCTGAAAAACAACAAGTAGCTATGTATACTTGTGTATGAGTAGATGTGTGTGTGTGTGTGTGTGTGTGTATGTGTATA
>JAOTRR010000004.1:5490223-5503673 GCA_028570945.1 Gogo arcuatus
TATATATTAGACTTCAAAAGGTTTCCACAACAAAAACATTTATGGCTTACTTTAGATGCTACTTCTATATTCATTCCTTTTTTTTGTGTGCCATTGCCAATCCTTTTGACTGTTTAAAAAGGTATATTCCCTCACAAGCCTTTATTTGCTTAACGTCTTCTAAAACCTTCCCCCGAACTAAGTATACACCAAAAGGGACAGGTGGCGAGCGATTAAGGATAATGGAATAGTAGATAGGAAGAGACATATTGACATTCATATTGTTAACTCTCCTTCCTTTATGGGGGGGTTTTTACCTGAGTGCACACCTGCAGCTCCATTCATAAACCCTAGATTATTTGTCCATGTGGGACTATGAGAAAGTTCAGCACACTGGGAAGACGTTACATAACAGCTAAGTCAATACGTGTCTGAAGATCATAAAAAAGTTTCTGCTGCTGATTCTGAATTTAAAAAATGGCTTTGCAGAAGCTAATTGTGATGGTTAAAAATAAATAAATAAATAAATAAATAAATAAATAAGTAATCGATCAACAAATCAATCAATTCATTCATATTCTGTAAGTACTTGATCAGGATCATGGTGGATCCAGAGTCTATCCCGGGAACACCGTGAGGCAGGAATACACCCTGGATGGATGCCAGACACACATTCTCACACTCCTTCACACCTATGGGTGGCTAGTTCGAGTAGCTAGTCCACCTACTGGTATGTTTTTTGTAAGTGCGAGGAAAACAGAACTCGGAGGAAACCCATGTGGACAGTGGGAGAACATGAAAAACTTCACACAGACAGTAACCCGAGATCACGATCAAACCTGGGACCCTGGAGCTGTGAGGTGACACCGCTACTCAGTGTGCAACCATGTCATTCATTCATTCATTCATTCATTCATTCATTAATAAATAAATAAAGGCAGGTAAGTAAATGTTACTACATTGAAGATATTTTCCCAGTTTTTGCAGGGCATATGGTCTATAACAAATATTAACTGCTCCACCTTTTACACTGACGGCAACAAAATGAACACACTAAATGCACATTTTTTTCCTTTCTTTTGTTTTTGCTAGCATCTATACTTTGACTGGAGGGCATTCTCAAATCCTGCACGTCTAGCCCATGCACTACGCCCAGTAGTCTGACTCACTGACAGATTGTCAATCCAACAGCTAATACAATCTCTTTTGCCGATCTTTTGATGGGTTTTTAATCCTGTTATATAACCTACAATGCACAGACATGCAATCACAGTCCTCAAGCTGTCCGGTCCTCCCAGCCACCCACTGTGAGAGACAGAAGAGGACAATTCAAGTGGCAAAGTTTCCCGCTTTCTCTCTCACAATCCAAACTGTCAATTTCCAGAGCAGCACTATGGCAGATTATTTCTAGCCCAGTGGCCACAATCAACAGGTCCTGCTGGCTCAGGGTGGTTTGTCCTCATGAGGACGGTTCCATTTGCTCACGTGCACGCATCCCTGTACATATGCGATGTCAGAGATATATTTTATAATCATAAGGAGAATGTGCCCTCCCTCCCATGTCCTGTGGAGCACGCCTTTTCTGGACAGCTGTCCTCATGCTGCATTCGTGAGTGTGCGCTTGGGTGTGTGGCTGGACTCGGCAATTGGGGCCGCATGTCACTCATATGTCAAGGGACAATACGCGGAGTGAGGCAGATATTGGTGAACAATGGTCATCTGTCTGGTCAACTAGAGACAACACACCAATAATAAAAGGCTGTCAAAATGATTCAAACCAACCCCATGATCAGACTAGTCTTTGTTTCTCTGAATAGACAAGGTTGAAAAGAATTTAATGTTGCCCTCGTATCCAATGGTGCATGTTGTACCTTTACAATTCATCACTGAGGACAGGATGTAGGTGTTCCTTTTTAAAATAATCCTTTTTTGATCTGTTTACTAGCTCAACAATCATACAAATACTAAAGAGACTAATTTTTTTTTTTTAAAGCAGGTTGCCATAATACAACAAGTTTCTACAACATCTCTCCTGCACATGCACAAAAGACACAAGGACAAAAGATTACGCATTTATAAAGCTTCACTTCAACACAACTTTGTTTTGTTTAAACTTCTTTCATTGACATTGTCTATTGTCACTTTGGTTATTGGTTTCCTAAATAACCATAATGTCATTCGACTGTCTTCTGATAATCGCACTAGTGGGAATTCATCTCTTTGTAACGAGATTAATGCAGCAGCGCTTTAGCCCTTTAGTCTGTACAGCTCTCTCATATCCTCCTCTGTACACTCTGCTCAAACAGGTCAGCTTCCAAAGCTTCAGATTTTATGCTAATACCGCTGTCAATACCATTGCATTTGTTGCATCGTAGATCTCTAACCAGCCAAATCAAGTCTTTGCAGTAAATTAGCACAACTGTGTCATATAACTGCATCTTTTTTTTCTGGAGTCCAGCATTTGCATCAACATCGCCACTATTTCTAAATCTTGTAAATATGATGTTGAAGGTTCCTGGAAAATGGTAAGTGAGAAAAAAGAAGCTCTTTTGTTTTTAGAAGCAAAATCTGATCATTGTACTGAAATGGTTGAAGCCGCTAACTCCTCAGGCGAATAATGAAAATACGACACCAACCAATAAATTAACACCTGAATCACAAATATTTCAATATAAACATATTTAATGTGTTTCAAGGTGGAGTTTTCCTTTAAATCCACATTATACAACACCATAATGGAACTCATATAATTCTTAGGGAATTTGTATTTTGTAGCTAACTACTGGCCGTGGCCATTGGCTGTTTTGGGGAGTTTAAATGTGGCATGATCTGGTCAAAACAAATGAACTCAATGGATTATGCTGTCCATATATTTTCTTTTGTGAAACGAACCAGTAAGAAAGTAGAAGTGAGAAGCAACAAAGTACAGTTACTTAAGCACTTCAGTCTGTTTTTTTAAGTATCTGTACGTTACTCAAGTTATTCTTTCACATAATACTTTTATTCATATTTCAAAAGAAAAATCTCTACTTACTACTTTCAAACATCACTTCACCGCTCTATAATTATATATTTGTAAAGTCATAAGGTAACTTTCTAGCATCAGACAGCTTCAAGGAATCAACATAAATTCCTAACCAAACTAACAGATGTGACAGTATGAAAGAGACCTAATACTCATCACTGTAATCTGTCTGTTAGTACGTACACTTTGTATTTATCACAGTAGCTTGTATTGCGAGAGCTAGCTATTAGTAATCAGCTAAGTTGTATTGCTAGAGTTATCATCGTGCTAGCTAACATTCAAGAGAGAAACAAAGATGACTGGTTATCAATATTTTATCAAAAGTAGTTCAAGAGCAAGGTGCTCCAACAGTGAGGCTCACTTGCATATCAATCTCAATGAGAGGCAAACCGATGGAAATGATGGGATGCTGGATACCTCCAACTATCTTCCTGCCACAGGGTGGGAATCATTACTAACCTGGGAACCTAATCCCTGAGGAATGCTTCCATCCACGACTGGATGCATCCATAGCCCCAGAACCTGAGGGAGACAGTCAACTGAAGCTGCCGGATTGAATTTACTTCTGATTCGCAACACAGATCCCTCTATTGTCCAAACATTTTGGCTTCTAGAGAGCAGTCATGGGGAAAGAAGCTGGGAAGACAGCAAGGGGCATAATTTAAAAACTTATCTGTTCATTAAGGTTTATTATGGAATTTTGAATTTAGTTATTTAGTAGAAAATATTATATATTCTACAATAGAGCAAGCTCTTAAATTCAAAAACTTTGTACTACTGCAAGCAAAAAACAAGTGATACAAGCCATAGACAGTGCTAACAAACCTAGCATTTTTATGTTCAAACAGTGTTGCCAGGAGCATAAAGGGGCAATTCTGCTTTATTTGTTTTGTTTTATTCATACAGGTACAAGGATTTGTGCACAATATGTCTTCATTTTGCCAAAATCAGCAATGTGCAGACTTGGAGTAAGGCCGTAGGTCTTTGGACACCACTTGGAACAGGACCAGATTCAGCTCCATTCTCATCATAGCTTTGAATGACGTTGTACCTATAGCGACATCCTTAGAGAGCTATTCCAATGGAGCCTTTATCACTGATCCAATTTTGTTATCCATGACTATATTCAGTGTTCTTTACAATTTCATTTTAATTCTACATTGTTGGGCATTTTGGCCAGCACTGTTATTATAATCTCAGATATGATGGAGAAAAATGATAGGTTTCTCTTTAGTAATTCTGAATACCTAACAGATAATCGAGGGCATTTCTATTTTGCATACTTGTCTAGCAGCATTCTTGGTGTAATATCCCAATCCTAATCATAAAATGTCATATTTATTGTAAAACTAATCATATGATGGATTGGGTGTCATAACCTATTGGCCTTCCCAGACAAATGTAAATGGATCCAATGGCATTGATAAGAGCAAAGATTGTCCCTGCCAACTGAACCAGTTAAATGGCCGAGAAGAAAGCTTACCTCAATCCCATCCGATCTATTCATCATCACCATAATGTCCTGAGTCCAACATTAGGACTCAATCCGGTATCTTTCAGTGGACAGAAGGACCTTAGTTCCGTCTAACTGAACACCTTCAAAGTTCGCTGATGCTTTTGTTTGAGCAGTTCCCTAACATGGCGTGAGGTCAGCGTGTGCCACTCATTAACTCTGCAGACCCTACCAAGCACCTGCTCAGCTGCCAGTAACCAAGCTACTACCCTTTTCCAAGCAATCACCATGAAACATATTCCCAAAAGGATTTGGCCACTGTCCACTCTGGCCCTGCACCCCTCCCCTGGTCAAACCTGGTCTTGCCCTTTCTACCCTCTGCTAACAAGAGGTTCTTGGCCAGTCTGGTGTCTGTGGCACCATCTTGCATCTGTTTTTGGCTACAGTCGCTCACTTCAGTAGTGTACTGACCATGCCAGAACCTCACAGCCATTCATACTAGTGAGCTTTGATTCCTTTTGTTGTTGCTAACTGTACTGAGGAGTTCACATTTGTTCACTAATAAAAGAGGTCCTTGTCTCTTTACTCAAGGGTGGGGCAGGAGTACTGCAAAGGAAGGGAGATGCTGGACTGGCATTTGTTTTACGTCTGTTTACCCACATGTCAGTGTAGTGTTCATCCCCAATGCTCCTGACACTCACAGATAATGTCTCTGTATTGTTCTGGCAATGGCATCTTTAACAGAGATACACTTTGCCAATTATGCTTTCCAAGGACAGCTCAAAGGCTGCCACCACAGCAAACAATGCCATCCAGAAAGGTTACTAGATAACTTGTATTCCACCCATTCCATTTCTTGCTGACTGTAATGTCAATTAGCAGAAAATGTGCCATGGGGACATTTCAGGGCTGCCTATTTGTTTTCCACGTGGTCAAGCACTGACAAGTTTCAACAGCAAGTAGAATAGATTGGTAAGATACTGAGAGAAAAACAAAAATATCAGTGTTGCTCAAATTCCGTATCAAATGTGAAAAATTAATTTGGGAATATCTAATAATCTACAAATATTGCAGATACATATAACTCCTCATATGTCAAAAAGGTTCAATCTAACACTCTAAAACATTCCTAGGTTTGCCCTCTGGGGGGAAGGCCTAAAGGTTTTAAGTAGAACAATACAAAAGAGAGCTTCCAAGTAGAGCCCCTTTGGAAAGCTAGAATCATTAACTATCTAAAAACCCTTAAGGAACTTTTCTCAAAGTATTCGTATTTTCTCTCAGGTTTTGCCCTAATGCTTGAGCCTGCACCCAGGACTGATTCTGGGATAATTTGGGGGAGGGGCTCATAATTGCAGGTTTGCTTTCGCATAGAATTTATTTTCCCCCAAATTGTGGATTCATTGCACAAATACTTAAGTCACTAATGTGCTTGCATGTTTGCAAATTGATAGATGCTAGGTTAATCCTTTAATTGTGTTTTATTACTGTCCTTTGGTAACAATATTCAAGTGCCAAAGAACAGCACTTTTCGGATGCATGAATATCATTGTGCAGGAATACCTGCAAACTAGGAGCCATTCTCATATAAGATTATTTTTGGCCATGCAGGCTGGCATGAGATATGCATTTTTTGTGTATTTCTCAGCACTTGCACCACAAAGGTGAGCTAATTACAGTACTCCAGTCCTAGGAAAGTGCAGTTTTATGTATCAGTAGGGCATTCCATCTCCTGACCATAACAACCCTTTCCTTGCCATCACCAAACCTGAAACAGCAAATAATGTGACAAGTTGAACCAATCATGTTAATCAGTGTGTACGGCTGAGATAGGATAGCTTAAACACACAATATGGACCGCACAACAGTTCAACTGAAGCAAACCCCAGAGCACCATTTTTTAAGAAGACCAGGGATCAGTTCTCTTGACTGCTCTGAAAATAGCTTTTACACTTCACCACTCACACCAAACTATTGAGGAAAATGACCTGAATCCAAAAAAGAATGCAAGTGTGACAGAGTGTAGAGTAGGCGCTTTCAGAAAAATTGCATGTGCCAGAAAAACTCTGGGGATAAATTATGTTTTTATGTCTTAAGTTTCGAGACTAATCCATTGTGATGCAACAGTGCTTATGTTTTTGAAATGTTGCTAAGTGAACAGTCCCGCCAGAGACCATGGGTGGTCTCACCAAATTGTCTTTGCCTCCCTTGAGGGACATAAAGGTCCAAATTGTGAGGGCCACAACAAAATGTGCTACTGTAATGTACAGTAAAACTGCACACTGTTGACCCACCCATCTTTTTTTTTTTCTCCCTCCTTTTCTCTAAACCCTCATGGATGGGATGGGGACATGGGATCTTGTTGAGAAAACTAATGAATTTGGAATGATTCGAGGGAACAAGGGGTAATGAGGTCACCATGTTGGGGGAGGATGAACCCCCGTCCATTAGGGACCACTGGCCTGCCACCATCTTAGACCAAGCACACTTCATAACACCCCACTGGGGTCTGTCATATCTGGTGGAGGGGAAACTTGTCACATAGTTGACAGAGTGGAGTTAATTATGAAAGTGGAGCAGAGAAGATGGATGGGTGGTTTGGTGTTGGTAAGCTCCACATTGGCAAGATAGAAGAGTTACTTTTGGACTTGTTTACAGGGCTGAAAGACTGTGGAATAAAGCAGTATTTCAAATTTCAGTAAATATTCCAAGAAGTAATCAAATTTATGATTCTGGAATAACCCAGCCATTGCTGTACTGTGAAAAAAATGGGAATATTAGTGAAAAATGGTCGGCCCCATCTTTAAATTTCTCTAAAAAGATTTAGCACTTTACTTACATTAATATGTAATTAATCTTCTTAATTTCTCATGCCCAGGCTGCCTGAGGCCTCTGCTAACTACATGTTAGTGAGTGGAGTGACAGGTTCTGTGCTATTGTCTGCCATCACTGCCTCCAAAACAAAAGAAGCACCTGCCAGATTAGCTCCCTGATGACCCATCAGCAAGGAGCAGCATTGCCCCCACATTGGTTTGCCATGTGCCTGACACAAGGCCTTCATTATTAAACCAACAGCCCAGCAACTCATTTCTAGGGAAGTCCCTGGGGGATTGAGTACAGTATGACATGCTCTGGGGTCAACTTGGTGCAGTTGTGCAGTACACTCCATGTTGGCCCTTTATCAGGATTACTGTGTGTGTGCCAAGAAAATAAGCCCCTCTGGGCGACTGACATACTGGGGTGTGCTGAACACATGGAGCCATCCTTCCAAAATGAGCAATAAAAGGTCACATTATCAGACTATACAGCTACTGTACAAGAGGCCAGTATGCCCATGTACATTGTGCTTGGGCACAGAAGTCTCATTTGCAGGTGCAGGTTTTATTTTCTCAGGCCAGTGCCAGGAACGACAGCATGGACAGAGGAACATGTGGCACTGAATTTGGCGTGAATCTTCTGAGATGAAGCTGCGCACTTGTTGCATGTATCCATTTGTTGCACATCTGTCTCCTGCTACAGTATGAATGTGGTGGCCTGGTGAAACCCTTCATATGATGAATTTGTTGACATTTTCTACTAAATGTAGTTTTAAAAAGTATCCTGAAATGAATATGTTTCTCTATTGCAAGTATTTCAATCATAAGTAAAGTCCTAGCATTTTAAAATTAGGTTACCCCAAATGTAAAAAGGGAGAAAATTGCATTTTAAATATACCATTCCGTCTGCAGCACAGGAGCATCACAGGCATTTTGAAGGCTGTTATCTGATTTGATTAGGCATATGTCTCTTTAGCTATCAACTTGCTGTCAACTAACAACTTGATCAAACGGATGGTGACGTTCACTGTGTCAGGAAATTACACTTAAGCCTAGTGCACACTGACACAATTTTAGCCCCAATTTCCCTGTCGCAGACTAATTTTGGGGCACAGCATCTAAACCAAGCTCTACCATCCATCTATTTGTGGGGGAGTGTGGGGGCAAAATATAAGCACAATAATAATGTTTCGAGAGGAAATTATTTGTCGTGGTATACCCACATGATTGTTATGAACAGCAAAAATAAAAATAAAGTTGGCATGATTCCTAGTGGCACCCAGTATATAAATAAATAAAGTAAAAAAGAGCATATTCTAAATAAAAAAAGTAAATAAATAAATGCTCATGTAGCTATATACTAAATAGCTATTGTGTTTTTTTGCACTAGACCTCCAATTCTCTTTGCAGAACAGACAATCCTCACTTCCTGCTTCTCCCCAACCAATTCTTCCTCCATATTTTTCTCTAATTTATCTTTTTTCTTGTTCCCATACAAAATAGTGACAAAGTCACATGATAGACATCTCTTGCATTTATTTAGGGATCACCAAATCGCAAGAAATTAAAGTCATGTAGTGTGAAAGAGTCTGTGATTCAGAGATTTTGAAAGCTGTGTAGTGTGCATTCAGCTTTAGTTAGCAAGATTTTAGACATCTTTGAATATCTGACTGCTTTTAGCACCGCTTCTGTTAAATTGGCTTTTTATCCAGCATGATCTTTGCAGGAAGAAAGACTAGGTAAGATTAAAAAGTTAATAAAAACATGTCTATGTTACTTTGGTGAAATGTCTTTATGGTTTTTATCATAAATTTATTTATGTTATTATGGTTTCTTGGTACATGAGTCACAATCAGTTTGATTACATTTTAATCATTATAACTATAAAAGGTTTACCATTTCTGTGCAAACTCATTTATATCTGGCAGTAAAAATTACAGTGCAGTTAAAGAAGGCTGTGTATAATGTTTTCACAAGTGATATACTACTGTACATGGAAATTATGTATAATCAGCTTCCTCATCTCTGTGAGGCATATATGGATAACCATAACTTTTCCGCTTGTGAAAAAAAAACCACACATACATTTTCAACTGGTTTTAATACATTGTAACCATACCTAACATTGTCTGAATGCTTCTTTCATCCCCCGCAGGAGGGTTTGGGCATTCCACACTAATCTGATTGAGATGTGCTCATGGTGGTGATTAGCATGCAGAGATAGAAGGTACCCATGAACAGAAAATGCAAGCTCTGACCCTGAAGGAAGCATGTATACAATAAGCATTCAACATGAAACTAAATGAAATTTCATGTCCCTTTGAAAGGACCTCATATCACAATGATGCAGTGGGTCAAACCAAGCGAAGCTCAGAGCGATGTACTGCTTTAAACCCAACACCGGCAGTTCAACCAGAGCAAAGAGAGGCTGCATGCTTTCTTGCAGTGCAGTTGCAATACACAGTGAACCAGCTGATAAGCTTGGCACATGGGATCAGAAAGAGGTCAGCTTGCACCTTAGTCGGCTCAGGTACGTGTGGATTCCAGGATTCTGCCGCCCACGCTGTGAACACAGGTTAGAGGGTGCAGTCAGCATGGAGCCACCTCAGCAGAATGCGTGTTTGTTTTGGAGAGTAAATAGAGACCAATTACCATGCGGTAACTTTGATCAGCCCTCTGTGTTGTTTGTGGGATAGAACGACATGGTTACTGTGTTTGAAAAACTGGGATTGATGGACAAAAATGTGGAGAAATTAGGATGAGGAAGTAAATTGTTTTGTAGAACTTTATAGCTGGTGTTGTGAATATCTATACTCCATAGATTTAACCGTATAAGTACTCAACAAAAGGTTGGTGTTTGTTGGGACAGAACATGGTCCTATAGTAGCAAAACTTTACAATGATACAAAAGCTTTTTTTTAATTCTTTGCTTAAGCCTGCAACAGACATTGTAGGCTTGAAATATCCAAACCCTAAAACAAAAACAGACCCACAGAATATGCTGTGAGTTTCCACAACCACCGAGAGCCAAGTTCCACTGTGACTGAGCGCCACCCATTGGTAGACCATGCTTGTTGCTAGCCAGCCTGTACTTCCACCTCAAAGAACATACCAATTAAGAGGGGTATCAGTGCTGGGCTTTATGCAGCATGATTCGCAGCACCTTCAGACAAAGCTCCCTTCACTTTGAGACATGTTTAAAGAAACGGAGCACTCATCAGAAAGTGAATGGAAGGAACAACACACAAGACAAACGCGCTTTCACAAGAGGGAGTTTCTGAACGCGTAAATCCTCCACGCTCTCTTTGGCTGCGGCCTTAATTCAGAGGTCGATCATGTAACAACAACAAGCAGTGACAACCCCTGCTCCCCCAGCATCTTGTGAAAAACACAAGGTTTTTGCGATGGACTTCAGACTGATCTAAAAAGAGTGCCGTCTCGAGATGCCCACACAATTAAATTACTCTAATGCAAGTAGACAGGCAATCTCTATACTATAGTCAGCGCACACAATGCACTGTAATTACACTTTCACAAAATGCAAGCATTTAAAATGTAGGTGTAAGAGAACTATAGGCTTGGAAAACAGAAAATGGGCCACAACCACCGTGAAAGTAAGTGATCTTACCCTTGGAGCCCTACAAGAAAACCGAGCCCAGTGTCCTTATGAATAGCTGAGAGTTAGGCATGATACAAAGTTCAAATAAATAAACTGCAATGGAGTGTGGTACACCAAAAGGTCAGCACTATGAATTGAAAGAGGCCCAGAAGTTTACCATCAGCTGTGTAATGCGGTTGGTTGGACATCGTGCTTTTTAAAAGAAGTGCTTTTCTTTCAGTAGCTGAACTAAGAAAGGAGGCAGAGGAAGTGGATGAGTCTTTAAAGCTGGACTTGTATCAAAAAGCTTTTAAAAAAAGGCTTTGGAGAAGTTAAAACTATCTTTGAAGTACAGGTATGTACCATAACATAAATTCATTTTAATTTAATTAAAAACTATTTGAATGCATTCAAATATTAATGATGCTATAATTTCATACTGCCAGATATGTGCTTATATTGTATAAACCATACAAAGTGAAAATTCTGTAAAAGAAGATTGCAAAGTAGCAAGATCACATTTTTTTATACCAGATCCACATACAAATCGATCTTCAATTCATCTTCAGTTAGATTGACTCTCGAATATCTTCATATTCACTATATGTGCTTGCAACATAGGGGATAACATAATGGCACTGTAGTGCACCAAAAGCCCAATAGAACGCCAACTGAGAAGCAGTCACGGGAACAGCGTGACACCTATTAATGCTTATAGGAAATTATCTATGTGGATGTAATACCAGGTTTTAATACATATTCATACATAATTAAAAAATATATGAAAAAAATGTTTTGTAATATATTTGACATTTTCCTTGATCAACTGAGAAGTCGTTTAACCAAATAATAATAAATCTACAATATAACAAAAGACAATAAAGCTACATAGGTTAGCACTGGGAAGAAAAAACATTGTGTTGTTTTATAATATCAGATTCCAGATGCATTCCCTTGTCTAGCTGGCCGAACAAAAGACTCTCCGCATCAATGAGAAGAATGTTGAAACAACCCAGAGGAGGTTCCTTAAAGCTCTGCTCTTTCTTCCAGCCTCTTCCCAGAGCCCAAGATTGAGAGCTGCAGAGGGTCTATATTTTCTTAACAGATGGGTGCTCTGCTATGCTAAGCTGTGAGGGTGTAGCTCTTGTGGTGCATATGTTCAGAAATGCAAATGGAGACTGCCGGCAGATGTGGCTTTAAATAGCGTCACACAGAGAGCCCAACTGCTGGAACCCACAGGGGTTAGGCCTGAGCAGCGCTGGGTGGGGGAGCGTCCCACATGAAAATAAATGGATCCCTTTGGGCTAGGGCTAGTTTAAAAGCGTTAAGGCCTCTCGCTCAAAGACAGAGGGTTCGGTGGAGGGGAAGGAAATGGTGAAAATGTGCATTTCGCACTGTTGTATGAAGGGCTTGAGGGTAGCATCATGAGGTTTTGGTGGGAAGGAGAGAGGGGGGCAGTGTGTTCATAAAAATGGAGAAAGAATGAAACAACGGAATACAGATGTTTCTGGAATTGAGAAATGATGTTTTGTTTTTGTTTTTTTTCCTGAGCACAGTTACAGTGTAGCTCTGTCATCATTTCCAAAGAGGAAACTTGATGCCTCATGACAGACTTAAAAAGATTTAGAAGAAGTTCAATAGAAGGAAATTGTTGTAATCTGAAGCAACACAAGAAATGTAGTAAACAAAAGCCTCAACTTAAACCTGCTCTTAGGTAAATGTAAAGCTGCAGCAGGAAGTGGTGAAAGTTAAATAAACACTTCTCTCCCTCGCCGTGCTCAAACAGAGGCCTCCCAGATGCAGCTTAAATGGGCCGGAAGAGTTTTTTTCCCCTTCTCCTCCTTCTGGAAGGAATTCCCATTCACAAAAAAAGATGAAGTGTTTTAAAACAGAGGCTGTTTCTCCCCGTGTTTCTGAGACTGATGAGGCAACAACTCGCTAAATGATCAAGGCATGCACACTTGTGATTCATATTAAGGAACATCTGATGGGATTCGTTTTGATAGGTTTAGAGTGATAAAAGAAATAAATAAGAGTTAACATGGTATGACCAGTAAGTGTAGACCGCACCTGAACTCATTGATTTGTACAAATCTGCAGAAGGTTCAAGCACTCAGCCTTGCTTTTTTTCCCCTCTTATACCACAACAATTTGCCATTTCTTAATAAATGAAATCATTTTTGCAATCGTTTTTAACCACTTTAATGTAGTGCAAAGGCTGTGAAAACTATTAGTTCCCTCACCAGACTTTTTCCCCTTCTTTCTTGAAATGAATAAGACAAAAAGCTCAGCTTGTCATGTTATAATGAAACTGGAAAGCATAAATTCCTGAAGACTTTGCTCTGGTTGAAAACGTACTGATTGTTACAAAGCACTGGCACTGTAGACTCCTTCCATAAATGTTATATGCACATCTTCGTCATATTAACAATGAGAGATTATTCTTTGCTAAACAGCAACAGGCGGCATGGTGGTGCAGTGGTTAGTACTGTTGCCTCACAGCAAGAACGTTCCGAGTTCAAACTTTACGGCTGACAGGGGCCTTTCTGTGTGGAGTTTGCATGTTCTCCCCGTGTCTGTGT
>JAOTRR010000004.1:5526241-5539399 GCA_028570945.1 Gogo arcuatus
TTAATTATTATTATTATTATTATTATTATTATTATTATTATTATTATTATTAATTCACAGGCACTCATCTGGTGGAGTCTCCACATAACCTTAGTCTATTATTATTAAATGGGTTAAAAAGATATAATCAATTTTATGGTAAAGTTTACTACTTTATTTACAAATCATGAAAGGAGTCTCCAGTACCAGTTCCAGTGCTTTGTAACAGTCATGGGTAAACAATTTCTTTATTTTTCAGACACAAGAAAGTATTGTGTCTATTGGAAAATAATCAACTTCGGGATAGTAACGTTAATTCTACTTTGCTTCAGGCTGCATCACATTACCCTGTTAAATTTAGAAATACAGTATTTATATGAATTTCTGAGTTTCTTAGTATTTGTTACTTCCCTTTTTGCTTTAATGACAGTGTTCACTCAGGCTGGCATGGACTCCACAAGTTTGTTCAAAACCTGATGATCCGTGTTGGGTCAAATCCATTGGCGTGTCGTCTGAATAGAAGGGTTAAGGTTCACGGAAAATCTGACCTTTTCTATGAAGGAGTTAACGTGGTCAATATCACATGTTGCTTACATTTAAATAGGGATCTAGAAATTTCCTTTTTTGTTTTAGAATTTTGAAAATTTTAAGACTTTCTGTTTATTTTCAGTTTTAAATAAAAATTTTAAAAATACCAGATTTTCAGTGTGGTCTCAGACTTTTGGACCCCACTGTACATCTACACACACACAAAATGTGCCAAGCCACCAGCAGCATTACAAAACCACAGAAGGGCCAGAACTCATTTCATTTCAAGAAAAAATACCAATACTGCAACTGGCTATACTGTTTTGAGAACTGGTAAGGTTATATAATAAACGAGAAGTGATGCTATTTGGCAACTACCTATAGATTTCAGGGAGAGTGGTATGTCTTGTGGTATGTACCATTTGCATCATTTTTTTTTTTTGTATTCCCAAGGACTGTAGATAGAAAAATAGCTAGTAGCTTACTGTGGTGGAGTCCCTCAAAACAAACAAACAAAAAACCTGTTATAGAAACACCAAGTGTTCTGGATGGACTCACCAAAAACAGTTTTAAACTAGCTTTATACTACTATTTATAGTATACTATTTATACTACTCTTTATGAGATACCGATACTGAAACCTTGAGTATCAGCTGATATCTCTACCCATCTGACGTTTTTTCTTTAAAACCTAGTAAGCTTTATAAAGATTTTCTTATAATGATTTTCTTAATAAATATAAAGGATAAAGTAGAAATATAATAAAAATCAATCTTAAAAAAGGGAAAAAACCCCAAACAATCCAATCTTTCTATATGTAAACATTTCAATTAAAAAATATTTTCCAAATCCAATCTTTTCCATGTCACAGTATCATATCAAATTAATTTTTTCTTTTTTTTCCTCCGATATCTGATCCACCATCATCATTTATTTATTTATTTATTTTTGCTGTTATTCAGCCTGATAATGATCCTGTGTATCAGATCAGTGTCACCTCTTGTCAGTTATGTAATTGTTTAATAACTTTGTATGCGTATTGGAGGTGATGTCCCCACCCGGAGGTGTGATGAAGGGGTGGGTACTTTGATGTGTGTCCTCGGGAGCTCAGGTTGTCAACACATACTGTTTTGGGTAAACATGCCCCATGCAACAGGGTGTATTTGTGTGTTTAGCTGTCTGTGGTCAAAAAGGAACAGACAGAGAAGCAGATAGACATGCAGGATCAATACTTTTCTCCAGGGACGGGAATATAAAGATCGATTATGGCAAATAAAAGGCAAATTAAGCGCAAATAGCTGATTTGAAACTCAGAAATGTGTCAGAGGTCCAACAGCCACATTAGTAATCAAGAACATCACATTCTGCATTATGGGTGTAAATGTAGACTTTTTTTAAAGTACTATGTAAGGAATAAAATAATCAACAATGGAGTCCCTGTTACCACCTTGAAGTTGAGTATTTTCTTTTAACAGCAGGTCCTGAAGTGTTTTATTCTTTTTATACCACAGCAAATCGGTAACCATTATATTATAAGTTTTAATGCAGAATTTGTTACTATAGAAACAATAACACTATAGAACAGTATTTCTACTGTCAGAGCTGCCGTTGTGCTGTAGAAAATTAAACAACACCTTCTGACCAATCAGAATCGAAACGTCAACAGTGCTCAAGAATGAACAAAAGAGAAAGACGCTAAAAACTAAAGATCATGATTGACATTTCACCTTTATGACAATATCCTGTTTTATTAAAATGCATCGCAGAACACTGAAATGACCATTCAAATGGTATCAGAGACGCATATCATGTTTATATTATACAGATGTTTATTAATCATGATATCTTAAAAGATTCTTATCCAACACCCACTATAAAAGTTGCAATAAAATCTTATTTACATACTGAGTAACAAAAATGGCTCCATACAGTGATTTCCCTTTAATGGTCTTGAACCATTTTATTTATAACCTAAACATTTCATTGTGTTTAAAATGATCCAATAATTTTGCTAGTCTACTACTAAACCAAGTGTTTCTTTAATTACTGATATGAATTTCATATATTGACAACGGTTTATTACCAAATCCTGTCTGTGTTTGAAAGCCTTATCCTATTGTCATCTACATCTCTTTGAAAAATGCTTTTCAATCTAATATTATCTACCACATTTGTAGTGTGTGATTTCAGGTACAAAATTCAACACAAAATGAGAAAAGAAATGAAAAAGTGTTCACTTTTAACACACCTGAAAAATGCACATGATTAGCTATATGCACCATGAATTTAAAACTACACCATTACACACTGACAGTAAATGTATTAACATGAGGCACGGGACATGAACATGAAAGAATGATGTAACAAAACTGATACAAAACTAAATCCAGCTCCTCATACTTTCCTGAAAATGTAGTGCTATCAAATGTGATACACACTATGGTGATGACACCTACTCAAATTATTACAGCTTAATTTACAAAAATTTATAAATGTTTATCAACTGCCCTTAAATTTCCATTAGAAAACACTTTTACTGTTTTTTTTCTGTTTTTTAAATTCTGGTTTATGATCAATCACTCATACACTACAAAATGTGGTAAATAAAAATTAAAAAGGATATTGTGCTCTGATGACTGTACGCAGCCAATGAACATTGAGAAATGAACCAATTTAACCTGCAACTAACAACTGCACTTGTATGCTGTGGGAAAACCATCGGATAATGGTACATTTTGGTAAACCGCCAAATAACCCAAAAAATTATCAAGCTTGTCCAAAATTGAGTATACATACTTTGAGAAACTATAAATATCTTTCACCAAAATGATGTGGAAATGTTTTGATTCACTTTTTAACTCTTCCTGCAAAGATCATGCTGGAAAAAGAGCAAGTTTAACAAAAACACAAATCAGGCCCCATTCACACATTTACAGATATTTTTGAAAACATAATTTTTAGCCGTGTGTTAAAAAAAACCAAAAAAAAACCCCACCATGAACAGCATGTTAAAAAATATCTTCATCCATACAAAACTATAAAAACGATTTGAAAACGTTCACATGAGCACGCCAACACAGTGATAGCATGCCATAAACATATGTCAAACGCCTCAAGAATAACTTTAAGAGCTGTGTACTGAGCACTAGAGAAAGCTAAGTGTGAGGGGGGGGAAAAAAAAAAAAAAAAAAAAAAAAAAAAAAAAAAACCTGTTCTAAAAGATAAAAATGATAAACACACGGATTTATTTATACATACGGACTGACAAGGAGATGCAACTATTGTGTAAGGATGCACTTGAATATAAAGTGTTCATCCAGGTCTTCATTTGCATTGCGATTTTGTACGGTTGATTCAGGAGCTATACAGCACCTCTGTGTAATAATAAAACACAACACAATTAAATTGCAAACATGTCATCAGATAATAAATTACAGATCACAATGTAACAATGCGATCAACCTGATAAACAGAGCCCTAGCACATTCATGCCACGTGAAAAACTGCAATAGGTTTGCGCAGGTTCACGTTGCGATGTCAGCATAGTTAAAAACTTTATTTTTGGAAATGTCCACTTTTCAGACTCTAAAAATCTTTTCAAAAGATATCTGTATATGTATGAACGGGGCATCAGTCTGCAGAAAGATGTCAAAAACCTTGCTGTGATTTCGTCACACACAGTGAATGTCACACTTTGATCGAGTTGTTGGATAGCTAGGTGACGTAGCAAAATGGCTGCAGTCAGAATGAAATCCTTTTGCAATTTTCTACCTTTTCACTTTTAAAAGTAAGCAGATTTAAAACTGTACTTCTAATTAAGATACATGCAAAAGCTTTCAGAAAGTAGAAAATGCCAACATTTCACTATGTGAAGGGTTTTCTCACACTGCCACACACATTTCCAGAACAAAATCATTTATTGATTTGACCATCACCTGAGGAAGCATTAACAGGTATATATGCCTTGTACTGCTCCAGTGATTAATACCATATGCTTCCTTTGTAGAGATGTTGGAGTTTAAACCAAAAGACATCTATCGTTCAAGGCTGTAATAGCTTTGTTGAGTATTAAAAACACCTCAATAAATTCTGCATTTCAGCAGCACCACTGTCGAGATCTTCATGTTCCCACCTCAGCACTAAAACACAGTCTGGTTGCATGGAAGAACTTCTGGCCCAGTTTCAGGGTCATTTCAGTGCACTATTTCCATGTCACTGACATCTGCTGCCTGCATTTGAGCTTAACAGTGCTTCTAGGAGATTCGTTGAGTGAGTGAGAAGTAGTGGAGCATATAAAAAAAAGTGGTACCATTCACAAATGACACTTCAGACAATGTACAGTGCCTTGCATAAGTATTCACCCCTATTGCACATTTCTACATTTTGTATTGTAAAAACCTGGAACTGAAATTGTTTTAATTGGGATTACAAGTCATGACTTGCCATCTCTGTAATCTTTATTAACTTACCCCAACTGATATATTACAGGCTATTTTGTGTGGACTCATGACATATAATCCCATTTCAGTTCCAGGTTATAACACTACAAAATGTGGAAAAGTTCAAGGGGCATGAATACATATGCAAGCAATTTCATTTGCTTCCTTATTTAGAAACTCAGACCAGGCTGGATGGTTTCATTTTGCTCATGACTCTTAGGATCTCTCTGCAAAGTCTTGAAGTTCATTATCACGTTAAAGCATTCATTCCAATATAAAGTCTAAATATTTCCCTTTTATAGCCGAGATAGAAATGCTCTAGTATTAAACTAATTAAAAAATAAATAAATGAAAAAAAAATAACAATAGGACGCTGGCATTTTAAAACTGTGCCGTGTCACTAACATGTGTTCAGCAGAAAACTGAGCAGCACATGACATTGTCTTCTGCCCTAACCCCACTTCATGACCATGGCAGTCTGTCCCACGACCCCTCCACACTCCAGTCAGGATTAATGTAAATGTGTGGTGGAGAGCAGGTGTGTGTGGCGTTGCAGTTAAGTGCTGTGTGATTGCAGGGACCAGCGAGGGAGATGGAGATGTGGAAGACACTGCAGTTGGTTCTCTATGTCCTCCAGACTTGGTTCTTGGATGTGGTCTCTGAGGAGGAAGCAGGAGATGCGAGAATATAAATGCATATTACAGGAGGTTTTAGAGCAGAGCACAGAACATGTGATAGATCGCTACAGTGCGATCAAGTGTTAAATATGGTTGTTGTTTTTTTTTCCCCCCAGACAAGCAAAAATAAAACAAGAATAATTAGTGGTCTTCATTCACAAAGGCAAGTCATTGTAGGATGAACAGCATGTCAGTACGGAATGTGCAACGTACTTTAATTAGAAACCCTGAGGCTTTGACTCACTGTATACTGAAACACAAACTGACTTGAAAGCTGCTGCTCAAGCATAATGCTCGAGAACCAAGGATTTATTTTTATTAATCATTTAGTTCGATTATTTTTTTTAATGAACTTTCTAAATACCAAAAAAAACAGCAAGAAGGATTCCGTTTATCTTACTAAAAGTTAGGGTCTCGAATGGTTTTTTATGAAGGCAGGACTCTTCGGTCTGTGGCTTGCTTTAACACTAGAATTCCAGAGATTTTCATTTAGCTCATTCATGCACAACACTGCTTATTTTCACACTGTCTGATACTGTTTCTCTTGAACTTATCATAATTTTTAAAAGCTATACAAATTAGTGTTCGTTTTTCATTACCATCAATTTGGACTTCACACAGTCTACACTTGAATTTAATTTATTTTTCTTATTTTCTGTTGTCCACACAGTCTCCTTCACTAAAGCTGCTTTTACACAGGCAGCGGGAACAAGTTGTGCCTGGAACAAGTTGCACCCACTTTCCTTCGTGTTTACACGCTGACTCTCTATTGGTGGCAAACTGGAGGTTAGAGAGGTAAACACAAACATGCATATGCGCAAATCAGTGATCAGAAGCCTGTTTTTAACTTGCTTTATTGTCCTCTCGCTGCTCATTTCTGTTTAAACACTCAGTGATTTGGCGGTAAAATCGGCTCATTGCGGCCCAATTTCTCCAAATCCAACTGGTATCCGCATCTCCCCACAACTGGATGAGGATAAGAACATTTTCTTTAGTCCAGTTATCAATGCGATTGGTATTGGTTATCACTGGATTGGAAGTTTGACAAGGAAAAGCACTCGGGAACTGACCATTGAATTTGCCACGAAGCGGTCTTGTCCAGATGATAAATGACCTGGATGAATGCTACCGCGCATGCCCTCCCCTACCTGCCACCGATTGTGTTTAGCTGGTAAGCAGGAACAAGTTGCGCCCAGAACAAGATATTCCGGAACAAGTTGCACTACCTCGTAAAGCGGAGCAAGTTGCACCCACCGGTGTCAAATTGTTCCGGAACAAATCATGTTTAGACGGGCAGTTGCGCCAGGGTAACTTGTTCCTGGAACAACCTGTTCCGGTGCAAGTGCCCATGTAAAAGCAGCTTAAAACGTCATTTGAGTCTTTGTTTTTTTTTTGTTTTTGTTTTTTTTTTAATTTACAGAGGTTTAATCTTGCATAAAAGCACACATTTTTTTATACCATCTGATACTGTGTCTCGTGAATGTTACACGTTCTACGCTAATGCGCTTATGGTCAAGCACTCGCACACACCTGTTTTTTGTTTTTTTTCTGTTTTTTTGTCAGGTGCTGCTGTGCTTAAACTGACCCGTGCTCAACATTTGCATAAGAATGTAAAGTTGCATAGGTGATAACTGCGCTGAAGAGGGAGGGATGAGCTTGTGTGGGGAGAAAGAGGGGGGCACCCCCGTTTGGTTTGGGGCGAAAATTTTTGCAACCCTCTGGAATTCTAGTGTTTATATGCTTACTGACTACAGAGATCAAAGGCAGCGTGCACGTACACTCATCGGTTCTACCAACAGACAGTTAGGCAAAATATCAGTACAGGCTGGCTAATTTTAAATGAGTTTATGCTTGGAACCTCGACAGAGGTGAGAACAGAAAAAAAGTACCAGGTACCATCCACAACTTTGGTCTGATGGAAAACCAAAAAAGGCCAGTAGAGTCGAGTCGAGCTGACCTGGTACTATGCAGTGGAAACAGGTCATTAGTTTTCATGCCTGGATAATCAGGGAATCGATTCTTTTTAGGACTGAATCCCAGCACCTTTGATATGAACCAAAAGCAGGATGTCAACTTAACACACAACATATATAAAGTATATGTTGTGGTCCTGAAGAAAATTAAACAATATAACATTTAATTTTTAGTCTAGCTACTTAACTGATACAAACAGAAAAATTACTTGTGGTGTGAAGTGACACAGACCATCTAAACAATAATGAAAATAGTAAGATTTTGGCACTAAAAATACTAACTGATTTTGTCGTTGCATCCTTACTTGGGAATAATGTGCATTTGATACAAGCAAAAGTTACATTTGTCAGTCTTTTTTTTTTTTTTTTTTTTTTTTTTAAGAACCATCATTAATCCTAAAATTCTTGCTATCAACTTTGATTGTTGATCCATGTGTGTAATTTTCAGAGTGTCTCTAATTTTTTTCCTTGTCTTTCTTGCTGAGGATCATTTTTCGAACTGCTTGGTCTCAACAATGTGCTATTAAAATAAACAAATATAAATTCTTTTAATATAAATATATATCTAAATTCACGCTGCACCTCAACTTGTTTGAGCAGTGATCTCAAAGCATTCTGTCTACAGAAAGGTGAATCAATCAACAATCAGGCAAATGATTCAAGAACCAAAGCAGCACCATGCATGCATATGCATAATGTATAGAAATAGCCTGGGGGACTATAACTGTATTGCAACATCTCAACAAAAGAAAATATAACCGTCTAAACCGTTCTGTGCCGAAGAGGCAGAAGTTCAAGCAGAGACAAATTCATAGAGAGTGGACCAGAGACAAAACTACTAGGAGCTTACCTGAACATCACCTGTACTGTGGTCTCATAGCTTGTTCTCTCCACATCCGATACACTGAGTGCATGACTTTTGTCCCATTTGTAAGTAAAGTTCTGGAACATTAAACATGGATGTCAATATGTACTTATATTTTATATATACAGTACTGTGCAAAAGTTGGGCACCCTATTATTTTAGTACAAAGTTTGTTATAGATTTTTATTTTATGGCTTCTACATTATCAAGTCAGTACAAAAACATTTTAGATTTCCAAACACTTAATTTTGTGCTGGAAAACTAATGTTAAAGGAAAAGTGTGTCCAAACTTTTGACTGGTACTCTCTCTGTGTGTGTGTGTGTGTGTGTGTGTGTATAAAAACACGCATACAATATTTTTATATGCACTGTATTATTAAGACACGTTCCTATTTAAAATATTAATAATTGAGCATTTCCTTTGTCGCTATACAATAACCTTCCATATGAAATGTGTAGATAGATATTTTTAACCAAATGTTAGGTGAAGCTAGCTCCATGAAACTGAAATGAAAATTCAAACCATTTCAGTTTACAGCCTGGGGCAGCCACAGAGACCAGAGAGCGTTTCTCTTCGAACAGCCATATAAGAAGACTTCTCCAAATACTGTATTACTGTTCAGACTTAAAGATTACTGACCCCACACTTGAATACTCACCAGGAAAACTATATAATTGACATATTTATAATAACAACTAAACAGAAAAACACTGTACATTTTACAACAGCAAAAAGAAAAAAAAAAAAAAATCCTCTGTAGACACCATAACTGCCCCACAGACATTTTCATGCTGTTTCCATTACAGACAGCATTCCAAAACAGTCAGTGAAAGTTTACTAACAGGGCCATAACCGACTTCAAAGCAGGTTTGGGTACTTTATATAAATAAATAAATCCCCAAAACATGGTTTATCTGTACTGCTTTGCTGAAACCCAGAGTGACAAAATAAATTAGTAACAGCTAAAACTGTCATACCTCCAAAATGAGTGCCACAAACAGATTGACCCACATGACAGACGAGGTGAACCACCAGGATACAAAGTACACCTTCGACCACCTAAAGACAACCAGGAATATTGTAATCATGCAGAAATGTATAGAGTATAATGTAGCTGAAACAACCAAACAAACAAACAAACAAAAAAGTATTATAGCTTCCCAAGCTGTTGCCTTACTCATTGGTGTATCTCATATAAGCATCCATAAAGACTTGCCAGTTATTCACCACCATCACGTCATACAGCAGAACTAGAGATGACTGAAAAGGCCCATAAGTACATACGATATAGTATGATCAATATTAAAAACAAACTGTTAATGCTCAAACTATGTACTACATATTGCTGAGGGGAAATACTTACAGCAAAGTCATCAAAGTTGTTTGGCCAATACTCCAGCTGTTCATAGGAGCCACACTCCATGGTGAAGTTGGATGTACTGTTCTCACTACTTGAGTTCGCCACACTACAAGGAAACATACACAGTGTATAAAATATGATATGATATCTAGAACTCATTTACAATATGTAATCACATTAAAGCACTAATTAGGAACTGTGGGAAGTGGAAGCAACAGGTTGAACTTTAATCAGCAACTCTTGTGTATGGTACGTACTAGGGGCAGGTGATTATATATTGTCATACATATTTTGCTAATAAACTACTTAATGTTTAACGATAAGTAATTTATTTTTGTAGAGTGAAAATAAATGTAACACAAAATATAGTTAATGTTTCTGTACAAAACTGTATCCGCTGCTTCCAATGAGAATTGTGTAATTGTTATATTAATACTGACAACATCTGCAACATATCAGAAAAGTGTAATACAATGTTCTAAAAAAAGTGTAAAGTGTATATCACAATATCAATATTATATGATCAGACTGCCTAGCCAAAATATGTACCAAGCTCTCACTATGTCAATTCTGAGTTAATCCTGACGGTTTGTGGTACATTTTTCAGTAAAGAAACTCAAAATTATATGAAAATGTAACAGTTATAAAAATATGATATTTATTACTGATGTATATACAGTACCTTGAGACTGGAGGAGGAATAGCTCCATGGAAAAGCCAGATACCAATGACAGCATACACGTAGTACACCACCTAAATAAGAAAAGCAGAGAACATGAAGACTGCATCCTTAACTCATCAGTGATGCTTTAAAAGCCTTAAAGCACTGTTTGCACTCACCACCAGAATCCCAGCAAAAGCCCGCAAGTTTTTCACAAGGTCCACAAGAGTGCTAGCCACCAGAGCCATCAACTACAAACAGGGGGGAAAAAAAACCTAAATATTATATACATATCATGGACTCAAGAACCTGCACCATTAACATAAATGGGGTAGGGGAATCACATTTTCAACATGTAGAATACAATTCCACTGAAAGAGCTGCAAATTTGAGCTAATTCGCTATGGAAATACAATATACAGTCCTAACCACAAGATGGTGCCAGAACTCCATCTAACAGGCACGTGCCAGGACTACCATGGCCACTCGAGAAAAAAGTCAACTTGCAATATTACTGGGATTTGCAATAAATATTGCAACATTTGAAAAACTAAAATAAATGTTTAAGTGTTACCCAGATTCACAAAAATATTCCCAGAAACAGAAAGAGTGTAAACAGAGAAAGCTGAGTAAGTTAATTTTCTATAACAGCAGCTCGGTCAATAGTGCCAGCTGTAATTCAAATCACAGCTGTATTTAATAAAGAAAGAATGTATCATCATTAATATGATGATGTTTTCTGTAAGGAGAAGTTTATGTAGCATTTATGGACGGAGTCTCCAGTGTCAGCACTTTGTAATCGTCAGTAAGTTTTCCACCCCAGGAAAGTCTTCAGGACAGAGGAGTTTTGCTTTCCTTTTTTTTTTTTAATTTAAAATTTAAAAACAAGATGTGTTGTTTGTCTTATTAACTCCAAGACAGAGAGAGCGGCTAATGATAGAAGGACCGTTTACAGCCGGTATAACATAACAGGAACCAACTTGTTCGGTAATGTTCCACAACAATAATGGATAAAAATGGATGTCAAGTACAACACATGGCACTTTAATCATCTGCAAATATTTTAGCACAATGACACTCAATCCAGGCCTGCGATGTGACTGTCGCATGTGCATAAGGTGAACTGAAGATGACATGATCATAATAGAAGTAGTTCATAAGGACTGTGCTGCTGACCTTGATTTCTGGAATGATTCTGAGGAAACGAAAGACGATTAGCATGTTCACCATTCGCACCATTTCCCACAGAGATATGTCTCCGCGCTGACTCCTGAGAACAACACACAGCTACCGTTAGCATGATGAACACAATAAAAATGTTTTTAAAAAAAAAAAAAAAGATCAGTGTCATTAGAGTAGCATTATAATACTATGTGTCAGTGAAATCACACTTACGATTTAGGATCCGTAATCCTGAACATGACAAAAATAGTAACCTGGAGGATCTATTTAATAAAGAAACAATGTACAGGTTTTATTTATATTCTGCATGTGTAACAGGGAAAATGTTTATCAAATTATAAAACATGAAATCTGTCTCTATCAGTAGAACTGCTGATCAAACATTAACTAAACAATAATTATTTTGAAAAATATTATTTATATACCAGCAGAAGGATGGTGAAGATCCCATCAACGATGTTGTTTCTGTAAGAGAGGTAACCCCTCCAACCCAAGGCAATCAGCTTCAGTATCATCTCTACTAAGTAGTAGATGATAAAAGCCCAATTAATGACCTGTACAAACAAAAAACAACCCATTATATACAACATGAAGTACCAAAAGGCTAAAGGTCAAAATGGAGATATGAGGTTTCAACAAAATACAAGATATACAGTATATAACGTTTTCTATTAGTCTACCCCAGGGGGCATTTTGGCCCTTGCTACCTTGTACATGTCATATTTTTACACAAAACAAGCACTGCAAGTACTAATGATCATTTCCTGTCACTCAACCAAATGAAACAGTATTTGCTTCACACATGGCTTTTTCTGTCACAGAGGTGCTTCAAATGTTCCAAAAAAAGTCACGTATTTTATGTCCTGACCAATCAGGTCACAAGTTGGGGGGGTTAAACGAGAAAAACAAATATGAAGGCCAGAGTGTTCGTGATATTTAGAAATGTAGAAATCTCACGAGTGAGTGAATATAAGCAGATTTATGACGTCAAATTGAAAATATTACACTGCCAAAATTCTAATTATGCAATGTAACCAAAATTAATAGCTTTCAGCTCAAATAATTTTTGGTCTCTCTCCATTTTTGCTAAGCTACAGCAAAGACAAACAACCCCCTCCTCACCTCTGTTAAACCAAACTTTATTTCAGAGAGCAAACTCAGCTAGTTAATTAGCTGATCTTATGAAAGGACTGGTAAGAGCCTTGTTGTGGTTACAGTGTGCATGTCGTGTGAGCCTTTTTTTTTTGCTGACATGTGAAAGCACCCTTATGGTATTGCAAGCCATCATTCAGAATAAAGTTACCTCCATGTAGTAATCATTCCTTTCAGTTACAGTCTTTTCTGAATCCAGCACCAAGATGGTCTGCAAAACACAATTTTATAGACTTCTTAACAATGCTCAGTAACTTTGCAAAACAAAAAAAGTTGTATTGCACACAAAAAACGTTTTGTTATAATTTCATGTCTACACACACACACATATATATACACAC
>JAOTRR010000004.1:5577179-5587647 GCA_028570945.1 Gogo arcuatus
AATTATTCGCCTCAGGCTCAGTGAATATCGGTGAATAATAACCTCGACTTCGTCTCAGTTATTATTCAGCAATATTCACTTCGCCTTCGGCGAATAATTGTTAAATATACTATATAATATTCAATGCTTTATTTAACATGGCTTACAACAACCACTTTTTACTGGTGCTGTCATGTCATAAAGATTTATATGGCACACATTTGTCTATATTTTTGACCACTTGAGGACTCTAGTGTAGCCCCTGGTGAAAAATCCAGGGGCTACACTATTATTTTCTTAAAAATGATTAGTCTATGTTGGATCATTAATAGCAGTAATTCAGAAACCATTTCCTTTCTGCCAGTGCTTATCAGTTGGCAAAGATGGTCTACCAGTTGGACCAGTTTGGCCTGTGTTTTGGCAGATGGTACTTGGCTGAGCTGGATTTTTTAGCATTGAGAAATGAATAATTTATCAGCACAAGTCACTGGAAAGATTCACCGTTTCATGAAGCTTCGTCTTGCTATTACTAGGACCAAGTAAATTTCAAGTCGATATTTATGGAGTCAGGTTATTTATGGAGAATTGTGCTGATTGGGAATAGATGGTTGTTATTGTGAAGTCCAAGAACTAGAACGAGAGAGAGGATCAGGTGACTAGGTTTGTAGTTTTTTGTTTGGCTGAGCATTCTGGGAAATACTGCTGCTGGTACATGGCGCAGACATAATGTAAACATTGCAGCGTTGGCAAGGAAGAAGCTTGACGAGGAAGCATTGTATGAACATCACACTTGTTCTTTTATTGGCAAGCATTACAGGATATTGTTCAAAACTAATTGCTCCCTGTTGTTTTGTGTCAAATGCAATAAAATCTGATTTCAAAATGGGTAAATTGTTCAAAGTAAAAAGGTTGAGGTGGGGGTCTGACTGAAACAAAAAGGATGTAGTAGAGCAGGTAAATGGGTAGAGCATGGGCTAATATTGTGTCACTAGGTTATGTTTTTCAGTGTTAAATCTCATCAAAACATGACACCTTAGAAGAGAGCTATCATTATGCTGAATGGAAACAGGAATATTCCATTTAAAATTTCTGCATTCGCAAGTGTCCGATTATCAGACTGTTCCAAGTCTGGGGAAAATGATAATAAGGAAATAATACCACAGTAATGCTTTAACTTTTGCACTTGGCTTCTCTCCACTAGGTGGTGCTGTATATGTGCATTCCAGATGTTACCCACAAGTTTCTGCCAGGTTACGTAGGAGGGGTGCAGGAAGGAGCTCGGACACCAGCAGGTAAAGAGTTCACCAGTTCACCTCAGTGTCAGCCATCACAAGCTTGTGATTTTACAGCAGAGGAAACTGATCTGGAAGCAGAACACAAACAAACGAAAACCCCAACAAGACACAAACAGTAAATAAAACAACCTGCTGATGAGATTAATGCACAGATTGCTGGGACATCAACTCAGACCAGACTACAAGTTGCTAATTTTCCGATAATGGCATGTCCCAAAGAGTTTTAGTCTTCTTATCCCTTTAATGTTCTGGTCAACCATTTGGTAGAGCACATTTGAGTCCCTATATCTTATTGCTTTTGTCTTGGTGTGGCTATCTTGGTCTGGCCATTAAAGGGTTAAACAACTGTAATCTGCCAACGATTACAATTTATATTTATTAAGGAACAACAATGCGTTCTTTTGGTCCATTTATAGTTATGTTTAATGTTGTGGAACATCTACAAAACAATTTAGTTCCTGTTATCGCATGCGTTATAACAGCTATCAACAACAGTTCCATCACCAGCCTTTCTTTTTTTTTTCCCTCTCTCTCTATCTCTCGCTTGAAATTAGTAAGAAAAAAAATGCAGCTTCTTATGTTACAGAGAAAGAAGACTTTCCCATGTCAGATAACTTCAAGGAACATCTTTATCTCTGACTGTTATAAAGCACTGAAATTGGAGACTCCTTCCAAAAATGCTCACCGTATCCATGATTACTCATTTTTATTTTGTTTATTGAGAGTACTGTATTCCAATGAGCACATTTCTATAAACCTTGCAGCTGGAAATATTATTTTTCTGCTGAGATAGAAAACATAACACCTTTTAACTAATCAGAATGGAGAATTTAACATTGCTGTAGTATAATATTGTGCTTTAGCTGGTAATACTGTGGTTTTCTTGCTCATAAAACTCCTGTACTTTAAACTTAAACTTCAAACTTAATAAACACGCCCTGCTTTCTTTCTTTCAGGCCTGATTAATAAATATCAGATCAACGGGCTGCAGTGCTGGATTATAACGCATGCTTTATGGGTGGCCAATGCTTATCACTTCCACTGGTTCTCCCCCACTATTATCTTCGACAACTTGATCCCGCTGCTGTGGTGCACCAACATCCTCGGCTACACTGTTTCCATGTTCGCCTTTATCAAAGCCTACTTGTTCCCGACCAACCCAGAGGACTGGTAAGAACATATTTTAGTTATTTGTATCTTGTTCCATCGTGTTACCAACTGACCCATTCGTGTCATGTTAGCAAATTCACAGGAAACCTCTTTTACGACTTCATGATGGGCATCGAGTTCAATCCACGCATTGGAAAGTGGTTCGACTTCAAGCTCTTCTTCAATGGCCGGCCCGGGATCGTTGCCTGGACTTTGATTAATCTGTCCTACGCTGCCAAGCAACAGGAGCTCTATGGATATGTGACCAACTCCATGATCCTGGTCAATGTGCTGCAGGTGAGAGTTTCTACCACTAGGTGGCAGTAATGGATTTTTAATGCTCTTCCATGAAAGGAGACAAGAACAGAAAATCGAAACTCACTTATAATGGAGGTCTAAGCCCAGGTGTTGAACTGTGAATAAATATCTCAGGGTGCTTCAGGCATTTTTTGTCACATACTTTAAAACATAATTCACAGTTAATTACACTTTCCCAAAGTTTTGAGATGTACAGATTATATAGAGCGGTGGAGTCAATCATATGGCCCATGGTGGCCATGCATGTTCTAAATTTAAATCATTTTGTGGACTGTTTTTTAATTAAATGATTAAAAAAGAACTAGTCTCAGTTATACCCTTAGAAGGCAAAATAGAGCAACAGACTCAGGGCCACAAAAACTCAGCTACTGACCCCAAGTTAAAAAAAATTGATCTCTGTAACTATGTCTCTTTCCCAAAGAACTAATTCAGGGGTTTCATAGCAACTGGATGTGAATACGTATGCAATTACAACTTTTACAATTTTTAAATAATTTTGCAAACAATATAGATGTTTTCCCTCACTTCTACATTATGGGCTATTTTGTATAGTTTCCTAACATATAATTAAAAAATATGATCATGTAACGCCCGTTCTGCATGAACTGCATTGGCTTCCGATTAGATTTAGGATACATTTTAAAAATTTACTTTTAACTTTTAAGGCGTGTGGCACCAACTTATATTAGTGATTTGATTTAGGTAAGGCATCACGCGCAGTATTTGTTGCGTTCACGTGCTAGCACTGTCCTATTATTTCCTCAAGGAAAAATGCTATGCACCTTTGGTGACCGATCTTTTAGTCTGGCGGCACCAAAACTCTGGAACGCGCTTCCAGTTGAACTGCGCAATTTATCATCTTTGGAGACTTTTAAATCTTGCCTGAAAAAGTACCTTTTTAAATTAGCTTTTTAGTTTTTAGAAAATGTATTTTTTAAGAATAGTTTTTATTTCAGTTATTATCTTGTCCTTGTCCTTAACATCCTTATATATTTTTATTATTATTTTTATTTTAGAATTATATTCAGAATTATAAGTATATATTGTAATGCGCTTCTGATCATTTCATGTAAAAATAAACGCACTATAAATTAATAAAAAATAAAATTAATCCCAATTAAGCCAATTTCATTACAATTCACAATGTGGAAATGTTCAAGGGGTGTGAACAC
Organism: Gogo arcuatus; assembly: GCA_028570945.1. Classification (NCBI taxonomy): domain Eukaryota; kingdom Metazoa; phylum Chordata; class Actinopteri; order Siluriformes; family Anchariidae; genus Gogo; species Gogo arcuatus. The sequence continues at coordinate 5,581,093 of JAOTRR010000004.1, forward strand.
TTATGTAAGTTGCTGTATATTTAATTTTGAATGAACTGTAATGCGTTGATCCATTTTGTAGGTGGCATATGTTCAAGTTGCATGTTAAGAATGTACCTTTAAGATAAATGCCGATAAACACATTTAAGAGGAGTTATTGGTCTAGTAAACCGATTTTTTGGTCTGACCCACATGACATTTGACTATTATGTAAAGTGAGCTTGAGACACCTGATATAGAGATCATGTTGAACAAGACTGGGCCATTCCTTTAATGTTGATTTGCATTACTGTGTGTGGATTATGTCACTGTGTGAATGATTCCTGGCTTCACTCTAACGAGTGACACTTGAGACAGTCATCCCTGTTAAAAAACACTGTGCCTGTGTCTGATACATCACTCTTGTCCATTCAGGCCATCTATGTGTTAGATTTCTTCTGGAATGAAGCCTGGTACTTGAAAACGATTGATATCTGCCACGATCACTTTGGCTGGTACCTGGGTTGGGGCGACTGCGTCTGGCTGCCTTTCCTTTACACGCTACAGGTATGTTAATGATACACCACTTCACAAAGCCGTAAGCATTAATATGTGCTCACGGTAACAATAACAGGGCCTCAGATACAAATTGCAATTAAAAAATATTGTCAAAACTTCTTCTTCCTTAACTCACTCCACCCCCTTGTTGGTTAGAGTTGAGGAGCTCTGCTTTGTCGGGAGAGCGGGGCTAATTTCTGGGCCAGAAAAATATAAATAGAAGCCTGAAACCAAGTGAGATTGATTGCACATTAAATATAATAGAAATTATATGATTATTATACATATAAAGTATAAAAAGATGGTACATTTCCAGTAAATAATATGATCTGAGAGGACAGAGGTAAACTAAAAAAATACTGAAAAATTAAACAATCAAAAAAGATGAAAATTCAGGTTTTGGACCAAATTGGATACATAACATATAGTACTTTGATACTTCTACTTAACAATAAACGTGGAAATGTTTTTACTTTTAATGTTTCTACATTTTAATTTTGCTTAAGCTATCTTCCTGGAAAGATCCTGTTGTGAAAGGAGTCAGTTTAACAAACACAGCGGTAAAAACACTCAGTCTGCGTAAAGATGTCTAAAACCTTGCTAGCTAATTGCTTGCAAATTCCTCACACGAGAAGGACAGAATCCTAATAAATTGAGTTTGTAATCCAATACCAGCTTTCAAAATGTCTGTAAAAGCTACTGTGCTGCAGTCGGAATTAAAACTTAATGCAGTTTTTCCTCCTTTTCCGTTTTTTTTTTCCAACTTCCTTTTGAGATACATGGAGAAGTGCAACATATTTCAGTGCAGGAAAGTTTTTGTTTTTCAGAACTATATATACTATCTTCTATAAATACAGCATATGTCAAAAAATTTCATCAGGTGAAGGGTTTTCCAAGGCCACCACACATTCATACTCTTACCTGTTCATGCACACCTGCCATCAGGCATCTCTGCAATGATATGATATTTACTATTATTATTCATCTTAATTATTACTAATAAATAAAATTAGTCTGGTGGGTGAGCCATTGCTAAGAAGTGAACAGAATGAAAGATTAAGCCACATGTTTATGTAAGAAATATTGAGCATCTCTCAGCTTTCTGTCTTGATGCTCTGTTTCAGGGCCTGTACCTGGTCTACAACCCGATCCAGCTCTCCACGCCTTACGCCTGGGCCGTCCTTGCCCTCGGCCTGGTGGGCTACTATATCTTCCGCTCAGCCAACCATCAGAAAGACTTGTTCCGGCGCACGCAGGGTGAGTGTACAATCTGGGGCAGCAAGCCAACCTTCATCGATTGCTCGTATCGTTCAGCTGATGGCGGCATTCATAAGAGCAAGCTGCTCACGTCAGGCTTCTGGGGCGCTGCACGTCACCTTAACTACACAGGCGACCTGCTGGGTGCGCTGGCGTACTGCATGGCATGCGGCAACGGGCACCTGCTGCCCTACTTCTATATCATCTACATGTCCATCCTGCTGTTGCACCGCTGTATCCGTGATGAGCATCGCTGCAGCAGCAAATACGGTGAGGACTGGAAACGCTACACAGCCACCGTGCCGTACCGCCTACTGCCTGGAATCTTCTAGAAGAACAGAAAGTTATAGGATGGAAGGACGTCACTGAATTGTGCGTGGGAATGATTTTTTTTCTTTCTGTGTTTATTTTTGAATTTTTTTTTTCTCAATAGCCATCAGAATTATTTTGACTGGATTTAGTACAGGTTAACTTCAGCCTGTCTACCTCATTTCATATCATTTGGTTTCACCTGGATTTTAAAGCTCATGCAGGAAACTGTGATGTAATTAGACTTATATTTGCCATTGATTTATGACTAATTTGTAAATTAGGGTTGTGTGTGCGTATGTGTGTGTGTGTCTTTCTTTATATATTATTCAGTATGAAAGTAGGCACTTCTATGCATTTTAAAAGGCACTTACATGTTTTATACAAAGTCTTTTGTAAGAATTCTTGCGTAGCCCCTAAAAGGAGTCCAAACAACCCGATCCAGCTCTGTGTCAGAGTTTATTTTATAAAACACTTTCCGCAAGAACAGTTTTTAAGATGCACAGATTAAAATAATGTTAAGGCCATGTACCATATTCTAATCAGAATGAAGCTTAAACTGTTGGTGAGTTTCCCATATTACAGTTTTCTTTCCAAAATGTACTAAATATGCAAATGGTTATCGATAATTAAATATACACTAATTTTTTATTTTATTATTTTTTTGTGCTGGCACACCCAGTGGTGAAAACCTCCCATTCCAGGTTTTTTTGTCTCATTCACTACAAGAGAGAGTAAAAACAGAGGGAGAATGACTACTGTAACTTGTTAATATAACTACTGCTAACTTGTTTCACAGACATTCCACACAATTAAATGTAACTACAAACGGTTTAAAAGTTGTTAATGTTGGCAGATTGCTGTGGTATAAGAGGAATAATGCACTATGCTTTGATTGGAAAATACTCAACTTCAGGGTGTAAGAGTAACTCCGCTCTGCATCAGTTCATATCCAAACCACTGTGTTGTTGATTATTTTCCTGTAACAGGACATCCTGAGTGCTTTACTCCTTAGATATTATGTATCATCACCTGAATAATCAGATGAATTCCCTAAACTCAAACATAAGCTGGTTCCAACTAATTAATCAGAATTTTTCCTTTTACAGCCTGTCCTTTACTCTGAGTTCTGTACTGACTAGAAAGGCTTGGCAGAAGTTTCCAGAAGGTGGCGGAAAAGTCCTGCGTTTAAAATGTTAGAAACTCCACTTATCACATCAGTCTGGCCAGAAAGAGACACAAGAAGGTCATCTGGTATGGGTATGTGTTGATTATATATCTTATTGCATATATAAAAGAGCCAGCATAGCTTAAAAAAAAAAAAAAAGCCCTGACCATTAAAACCATGATGCAAAATACTAATTTCAATACTGAAAAGTTTCCCAAAAGGTAATTCAGTTTCAGAACCATACACGTTCTCACAAAACACACTTCCGTCTCTGCAATTAGGCACACGCTCACAATGCCCCATGATGCATGACTCCCACTTTACACATAAACACACGCTCACGCGCATACACACACTCTCCTCCCATCACTCTTCTTATAAATAAACACGTGTAGGCTCGCTTCAATGCATGACCTATTGCATCGTAAATCAACACCCTACAATTTCACGGTGGCTACTTTTCTAAAGACAATGTGGAAGTATTTATTCGAAGTCCTGCAGAGCTCTGACTGATGAACTTCGTGCTGTGAATCACAGTGAAAGAGTGTTCTTAATCAGTCTAAATACAGCATATACAATAATGTCAAAAATGAACAAAACCAAAAGCTGTGGTTGAAAGCTTCTTAACACTCAAAATGCAGCTTCTGACCACATGAAGAAATTGATGATACTCCAGATGGACTAAAACAGACATAAATGGGTTACAATAATAGAGGTATTGATTCACTATTTCTTTCTTTAAAAAAAAAGACATTAATGCAAAGGGTAATGAATTTGTTGCATTATGTTGCATTACACTAAATTACTTGAACTTTTGATGAATGAGAATAGATTTAGATGGAGAAATAATGGAGAGAAGTTGTTAGATTGAGTGAATAAACACAAGAGACAATTACGTCTATTTCAGTTCCATGTTGACTGGAACTGACAACATGGTACATGGAATTGAAATAGACGTAGTTGGGATATGTCATAAACTACAAAAAAAAAAAGTCCCTACCATTGAAGTTTCAGTATGAATACAACTGTTTCTGGAAGGCCCCAGAGTTCGTTAGAGAATATACCTAAACAAACAGTATGATGAAAACCAAGGAGCTATCCAAGACAAATTTCTGGAAAAGCATCAATCAGTGTTTAGTTGTTTTTTTTTGTGTTTTTTAAAAAACCTTATTAGAATATAAAAAGAATATGGTACAACAACAAGACTATTGCCTAGAGCAAGCTGTCCACCAAAAGTGATGGGTAAAAGGGGGATTAATCAGAGAAGCAACCAAGAGGTCAAGGGTAGCTCTCAACGTGATGCTCCCACCACCATGTTTCATTGTGTGGATGGGGTTCTCAGGGTGATTAGCAGTGTCGGCTTTCCACAAAACGTTTGCTGAGTCTCCTGCGTGCCATTTGGCAAACAGCAAATGGGATTTCATTTGGCTTTATACTGGAGTGTCCAGGCTATGGTTGTAAGACTAAAAAATGTGTAAAACTTCAAGGGGGTTGAATATGCAGGTTATGCAAAACACTTTGTTGTAAGGTTCTACAAAGAACATTTAAGGGTTCCTGCAGAGGGACAACTAAAGAACCAAGGGTTTACCAAGAGTAAAATGTCCTAAAAATGTACAAATAGACCATTTCTAGCATCATGTATTATATTGTTCAAATTTGTTCTTCGTTGAAAAATCCTCATTGTGCCTCATTGTGAAAAGTCCTCTCTAAACAAGGAGTTACAGAAAAAAATCATATTATAGTTGTGAAGCTAATACAGTATGTAACCATTTGGTGGTACTGAAAATGCAAACCATATACAATGTCTAGATGGTTAATCATTAAATTTGTCTACAATCCAAACTAGGTTTCTGTGCCTAGCCTGGTTCTCTAAGGTCCCAGTGTAACTCATTAACTGGTATGCTTTATCAAAGTACTGGAAAAATTGTTCAGAGGTCACTGTTGTTTTCTCTTCACTTACTTCCTCTCTTTTTTATGTCTTTCACTGCTTTAGTTAAACCTAAAAACCTGACACTGGAAATCATTTTCTATTTCTGGATAGATAAAATTATGCAATATTTTTAAGTCATTACAAGACTTTTCATGATAAAAATGAAGTGAAAATGAGGAAATGAAAACAAATAAAATGTTTATGCAGAGATCCAGCTGTTATCAGTCTCTCTGTATATTTTCCCACAGGACCGATGTGTATGAGGAAGCTGTACTCGAGTGGGGGTTGGTGGTTGGCGGATGGCATTCATGTGTCAAGACAGACAAGTGTTGCCTTTCATAGTTTAATCCACACTTTGTAAATTCCATACGCAAGCAGTCTGCTCAAAATAACACATCAATCTTCGGTCACCTTCACTTTTACTTTACTTTCACTGTCATATGGTGTATGACATCTGTGCCTGAGGAGTAGACTCTTCCTCCATCTCTCTTTCCTGTCTGAGGAGGTGTAAAGCGGGGAGGGGGTCATCAGAGCAAGACAGACTAAACACACCTGACAGTGTGACTCCAGAGGTCATCCTGAACCCACATAAATCAGTAAAACAAATACACACGTATAAACCGCCATGCGGAACCCGTACTGTAACTAAGCACTTGTGTGGAATCATCACAAGTCATCACACAAATAAGAAAACAGTTATTTTAAGGGGGGGAAAAACATGCTAGCTAGCAAGAAATTATGTTTTACAGTTCAACAGTCTTCAATAGAGTAGTGACTTTGCCAAAGGTTCTTTTCCTAGTGGCTTTAGGGGACAATATCACACTTTAATCATCAACTTAACCAAGTACTGTGTCTGTATTATCTATATTAACTGATCTAAAGCCAATACTGCTAGAAACTAATTTAAAAGTACAACCCAGTTTCCAAAAGTTGGGACACTGTGTAAAATGTAAATAAAAAAACGAATGTGATGATTTACGAATCATGGAAACCCTATACAGGATTTCATTGAAAATAGTACAAAGACAACATATCGAATGTTGAAACTGAGAAATTCTATCGTTTTTTGAAAAATATATGCTCATTGTGAATTTAATGCCAACACGTGTCAAAAAACGTCGAGACAGGGGCAACAAAAGACTGGAAAAGTTGTGTAATGTTAAAATAACCACAACAACAACAACAACAACATCTGGTGGAACATTTAACATTTAAGTGACATGATTGGGAATAAAAAGAGCATCCCAGAGAGGCGGAGTCTCTCAGAAAGAAAGATGGGGAGGAGTTCACCACTCTGTGAAAGACTGCGTGGGCAACAAATTAAGAATAACATTCCTCAATGTAAAATTGCAAAGAATTTGGGGATCACATCATC
>JAOTRR010000004.1:5589332-5600686 GCA_028570945.1 Gogo arcuatus
GAGGAATTTTGCTGTGCTTGAGAGAGTACATGTGACAAAATAAAAGCTTCTTCTTCTATCTTACAAGTCATATATAACATTTTCTTCCATTGTTGTGTGTCAAATAGTAAATGGGACCTAATTGCAGGTAGGAACTTGTGGGTGAAAAAACTGATAGACCGCATAGGATTGCATCATAGGACTGGTCCAAGGAATCATTCAATCCAATCATTTTGATTTGTAGGCTTTAAAACCTAATTTGAATAGAAGAGTTTGTTGAGCTGGCATTTTGTCACTTGCTGCCACTGAAATTGTGTCTCCTTGTCATGCACATATATACAGAAAGAATGCTCACCTGCCATTTTGTTGTGTGTTATTATGAACTATGGCGTTGTCTCATTGTTTCTCTTTGTACCTGGCATTGAACATTACTCTGTTGACTTATGGTCTGCTGTGTATTAATCTGTAACACAATCACATTGATCAGAACAGCAGGTGAATGTTTATGGGATGATGTAAAGAAGTCAGATATCAAATCAGATATACAAATCTTCATGATGCACACATTTCGGGTGATTTATTTCCGTTTCCCTTGAGTGTTAACCCACATGCAATGTACTACACGCACACATATCCAGCGCAAATTCCTTTACACCGGTTCACACATAATTCCCCGGCTGTAATGCGTCATGGTGAATATCAGCTGTCTCTTCATTTTGATGTACAAGGGGTCATATTTAGGGCGTGTCCCCCCCCCCTTCCCACCTCATCACTGCATATCTCTCTCCTCCCACTGACTATCTCTCTCTCTGTCTTTATCTCTCTCAGTGGGGAACAGGTGGAGAGGTTCCTGAGGGAGGTAGAGCACTGACACATGTCTGCCAGTTGCCACAGTGACTGATGGACATATTTGGCCTAGAATGGGAGGGGAAGGGTGGTGTGGGGTGTGCAAGGGCGATGGCCAGCTGTCCGCAGAGAGCTAGTGAGAGAAAACAGAACCTAAACTCACACTCAAAAGTTGGCAAAGGAAGCGGGCAGAAAGGTCAGAGAGGCCTGTGCCAGCACACCTCTCAGCCCAGAATAGCAATAGCTTTGGCACAGATTGGACTCTTCTCACAGCCGGACAGGACTTCCATGAAGCAGCATTATTGGCTAATATAACAGAGAAGATTAAACTCCTTAAAATACCCTTGAACATTTCATTTTAAACCAATAGCTATATAAAATACAGAGGACTTTCCCATATTGCACAACTTAAAGTTACAGTTTTACCTCAGACTTTTACAAAGCATTGACACTGGAGACTCTTTCCAATAACTCTAAATAAACATCTCCTCTCAGAAAACTTAACCATATCCATATAACAATTACACACGTTTATTTTTGATATCCGTTTATGTTGAGCATCCACCATACAATTAAGTTTTACTATTAAAAAAAATAATGCATTAGAAAGAGAGCATAAATATAAACCATGCAGTTGGCACTACTGTCAGAGCTACTGTTATAGAAAATGAATCAGCACCTTCTAACCAATCAGAATCAAGAATTCAACAGCACTTGTTTAAGCTTGTATTTCTGAGGTTGATTTCACAGACATCGTCTTTTTGCTTCAAATATACTCACCACTTGTATTGCTATACATAAAGTTTTTAATGTTATACCCTAGAGCTAGTTCAGCATGGGGGTTATTATTTGTTGTAAGCAGTAAGCAAAATTATAATAATTATATATTTAATTATATATTTATTTGTCAGTATTGTACATTTGGAAGAAAGAGCTTGTGGTGTTGGAGATCAAATCTGCACGTAGGTGATAGTCCATGTTGAAAACATAATTATTAAAAAATGTTGTTAAGTCGGTCTGAAGTTGCTCACAACTATTCTACTGTGTATGCACTCGCTTTTGTGTCACCAGAGACAGTTGGTATACAATAACACATTAGCAGAGATGAAATTGCTGTGGATGGCGCCATCTTGAAAACACTCTAATCTTTAAATGCACAATGATCCTGTGGCATCTAAAGTAACTTTAGATCATGTGACTTCACGACAGAGGAATTTCAGTGGAAAGCCTTGGACAAAGCTGCCACTTTTGTTTTATGAGCATGCCAGGCTCACTTCGTGTTGTACGCCTTTGAAGGGCAAGCCTGCCTTCACCCACGATTTATTCAGTGCAGGACAGAAATAAAACATCACCATGTCTGCTGACGTCCCGGCAGTCCATCGATCAACAGCGAATGGGTCTGCCAATGCAGATTCCTCTGCGTGAGGTCCATTCTTAAATACACTCAACCAGATGGGGCTTTGCCTCCACACCTTACATTTCTGGACTGCTTCAGTGCCAGGGGATCTAAGTGCCAGTGGCAGCTTTGAATGGTGGCCACAGGCCATCTTGTAGTCCTTGAGACACAAAGAAACAATGAAACCATAGTTCTTGTCTTCTGTAAGGTCAGGCAAGTATTCCATCTAACATCCTGTATGTTGCTCTACTGATTCGAATTGACTGCAAAATAGGCATTTTTGGTTGTTGATCCCAGTGTAAATTAGCTGCAATTTAATCCAAATGTGTTTATTTATGAATGTGTGCACAAGAACATAAGAATAGCAGAGATCTAAAGTAAAAGTTCAAATCACCTACCAGTATGATCCCCTCATGTCCATGTGAATTTGCTCTTGGTTCTCTCATTTCTCTGTTGTAGGGGTCTACATAGAACTTAGGATTTCTCCAGAGGGATAAACCAAGAATACACTTTGAAATAAATAATTAAGTAAGTAAGTAAATAAATAAATAAACAAACCTTTTCTATGAATGTGATGGAAACAGATTTTTCTTTGCCACTCTTCTGAATCTATTACGTCAAGCTTCAGTCAAAGTATTTGCATAACAGTAGCCAAAATCTTACTACCTATTGGGATTTTTAAACTATTTTGCTTAATATAATTAGCAAAATGTTAGATGAAATGGGAATCTATTAAGGACAAGTTTGGCTTTGCTGCGTGAAAGACAGGCTGTTTCTTTCAGGTCCCATGAAGTCTCCTCAGGGACACATACACACACCAAGGCTTTCCTCTTCCCTCTCCCATAGTCCAGAAAGCCCATATCCTGTATTATTTCAGAGTATCTTTCTCTTCCTTCCACCCTGCCATATCCTCCAGACTTGACAAACCAATACATATATTTCCATGTACAGACAAAATAAAGGAAAAACCAACATAAAGAGAAATGGTAAGATGTTAAGCCAGAATAGCTTCACTGAAACTTGGCAGAGATTCTACAAGTTCCTGTAACAGTACTGGAAGGATGAACACCATTTTTATAAAAGATGTTCCCTCAGTTGGTGTTTTGGTGATGGTGGAAGAAAGCGTTCTCCAAAATCTCCCACAGGTTTTAAATTGGTTGAGATCTGATGACTGCAAAGGCCACAGCAGATGAATTAAAATCACTTCCATACTCAGGGGCAACCTCCTGTTCATGAAGTGCGATGTTTGTTAATTCAGTCAGCAGATTTGTTCTGGTGCCAGCTGTGACTTGGCTGGGTCTCTGTGGAGTACAATATCTTTCCATAAACATAACCAGACAGGACTAAAGTCAGCTGTGAAAGAGGGAAGGTAAATGAAGACCAGACCAGGGGACTGAATGTGTGATTAGTAAATATCTTTGGGAACTCTTTCATTGGGAATTTCCTAAAAGTCCATTGGATTGCCAAGACCATCCTAAAATGCAATTAACAGCAGTCAAGCATACTAATAATTAGATATGGTGAGGTATCATAGATAACAGCAAAGTCAAAAACTCAATGAAGGTAATTGGCAATTGGCATGAAGCCAGTTAACACCCTGGATGGGATACCAGTCCATTGCAGGGTACCATGCACACACACATTCATGCACTCTTTCACACCTAGCATAGCCAATTCACCTTTCAGCATGTTTTTGCGAGGTGTGAGAGTCCCATACTTACCTATAATACAGTGGTTTTGGGGAAAGCGTGTGCAATCAAGTAGTCAGGACACAATCTAAACTTTTTTGGAAAGTCTTTATGTAGTGACAATCAATGGTATAATTGTCATATGGGTAAATGAGTGAAGGCCCAGTCTAGCCCACATGTACCACTTTCATTAGACTGACATATCACCATGGTATGACTTAATCCAAACTCCACCTTGATGAGACTGGCATTTTTGGAATGGTTTGGACCAGACGACTGACATTTGACCACTTTCAGACAAAAAAAAATGAAAATCCTGCCAACACAGTAGCTATGGTTATTTGACTTTGGACCATTTTTCCCATATTCAAAAAGCTATGACGCTATGAATGTGGCTACTTAAAGCTGGACAACTTTTGGTTCACAATACACTTGCCATTGCCAAACACTCGATTACTGTGTGTTGAAACTCAACCATATTTGGCCTGGATCAGTCTCTCAATTATCAGATGCTAAAACACTCAGGATTTGGGTACACTTGTGTATGTGTATGTTTTTTTGTATATTTTATTGTGTGGATATAATCAAACACAATACACTGGTTCTTGGAAAAAGTACTATCAAGTTTTGTAAACAACAGAATATTCACTAGTGTTTATCTAGTGGCCATCAGTATGATACTGGTCAAATGGTCATTATGGTGAAGTGGTCTCTAAAGTCGCTGGAAAGTGTGCCTGAATAACAAACAATGTCATGGTACTCGCCCACATTTTTGACGTTCATCTGACCCACATACTTCAGTGGAATGACAGAAATGACCCCACTGGAATCTGCCTCAACCACAATTCTGCCTTTATGTTGCCAAAGCATTAGAAATGGTTGGTTGTGTTTGGTCCATATTTGGCCCTGATCCCAGATATCATGAAGACCCTAAAGGTGGCTGCTTATAGACGAATCCAGCGACTGATTTGTGTGTTCCGCCATCTTGCAGCGCTGCCATTACTGTAGTGGCAAGTCGTAGTGACTGTGTCTGCTGCTGTCTGCTGACAGCAGCTAACAGTGACAGCAGCATGGGTAGTTGGATTGATAACATTAGGCAGTGGCCCCAGTTACTAAGGAAGGTACCTTATATGGATGGTGATCTTAACGTTATTCAAGTTTACATATTAGTTAGACATTGGTTACAACAATAGCCAGAAATAGAGAATGGAGAAATAGAGAAAAAATGGACCACTTGACCATCTGCCACATTTCAAGTAATGAAGTGTAATATACTGTACTAACATCACTGTACTAGCTAGCTACAATGTAGCATAATCATTCAGGAGTTGCATTTAACCATTACAGACCAGTTACATTATTTAAAAAAAATATAATACAAATTTATGTTTTTTTAATAGGTATTCAAGATTATTTCATTAATCACATGGCATGTGATGAGCCACTTCTGGTGAACATCTTGGTCCTCTGCATGCCCAGGGAATCTATGTACAGTGTATGGTCTCAGACAGGGGTATTCTTCATGAAGTAAAGGCTTGTGTGTTTCACATTCAGGTTTTTCCCAAAGTTGAAGTTTGCCACTACTGTTGGAGCAGCTGAGAACTGCACAGGTTCATCCCGATTTCCTAGACATTGCTCTCAAAAGTAACGTTACATAGAAAATAAAGGTAAAAGTAGAAAATTGTACACTTCTGAGGACAGCTTGCATTCATACACGTGCATACTGTAGGGAGACGCCACCACAGTAATGGTGACTTGTTTACTTCTGGTATTTCCCCAGATTCATCTATAGCTGGACCACTTTTTTGCCCATGGTACACTTTCCTTACCATAACAGACTCTTATGTGTCCAAAGTCCACTATATTTGGCCTGAAATCATCTGTTAACTTGGGATTAGTAGTGAATATATGTATTTTATTGTTTGGAAATGAGACAGTGTAGAAGAAGATTCTGATTTTCTCCAGACACCTTTGGTATTCAAGGACATGTCTGCCCGACCATGAAAGACCAACATATCAGACTCCTGGTTGACTCCTCACTATGATGGAATCATTATGTGTTCTTGTTTCACATTGCATATTATACGTTATATACTTACATTCCTAAAGGGTCAAGGGTATGGGTTTGCTTTCATCCATAAGCAGGAAAAACTGTTGAGAAATCCCTGGGCAATTAATCACTCCTGACAGCCAAGTGACACTTTTTCTCCCTTCATTCTTCATCTTCTTCCCCTCATCATATACAACCTAATAGTATACTTCTTTATGCATCAGTTCCAGTATGTGTGGCTGACAGCAGTGGGCATATATTTAATGGATTCCCAGAGTGTTTTATTGCTGCCACATGCAATCCCAGCTTCATATTGCCATCTGAATAATTCTCTGTTTGTTGATGACAACAAGCAATCATTAACAACAGTAACCTAGAATATCCTATTGGCAAATAATAAATGGAATCCATGCATGTGTGTGTGTATATATAGATATATATGGTTCCCTCAGTGTGTATTTTCAACACTCTAAACTTGGTTGTGCATTGGCTGGAAGGAATGCTTCATGGAGAGAGATGTGTGGTTTGTTACCAGGGTCACCCAAAGCCTAACAAACAGTTTAGTGCCAGAATTGTCTGGCAGGGAGCTTTTCAATAGCTTTTCCGAGAGCTATTGGAAATATAGTTTGTGGAATGGCCCAACTGACCCTCACTGCCGGTCCTAGCACATTTGGTATCCTGTTTTATCCAAATTTCTTGCTGAACCAGGTTATCAAGGTCTGTGGCAAGAGTTTTGTATGTTAATTTTACTAATAATCTTAGTACAATCACCAAGCCACAGAGAGCCATGCCTGCCTTCCAGTGCTCTTTGGAGCTCCATGCTGCTGATCCAACAATGGACACCAAATTTTGACTAAAGGTTGCACAGCTGCACAACAGTACTCCAGTTTCAGAGAACCAGAAGTCATCTCAGGTTATCTGCACCATAACATTATACCTGGTTGCAATATGTTAGCTGCACATCCTGTCTGAAACTGGATATGTGTATCCTCCATTCTGTAGGAGCCATGAAGTAGGGTGTCAGTGGTAATTTTGAATCACAATCTGATTCCATGGTTTTTGACATACATTTTAAAGCTTGGGAAATGTCACCCCCCTCTAGATGGAGCTCAAAACAGCTGCTTATGTCACTTATGCCAAGAAGCACTCCTGCCAACCATGAAGCCTTTGTCCATCACCTCTGTCTGGGGTCACCATGAGTCCTTTTCTGCCTGCCTCACAGGGACTAGCCTCATTAGAGAGACTAGTTCTCTAATGTCTCTGGAGGTTTTTAGTTATTCAGGTTAAATTGAATTGTCTAAATGTAGAGCATCAAAGCAAGTAGACTTTTAGCATAATTTTGAAGTTTGTCACACCAAAGTTATTTTTTACAACAGTTGTGTGGTGGGGAAATTCCCCATTATTTATATTTCTTTGTGTGACATCATGAAACATGTTAAGGTCAAATGACAGACACTGAAATGTGGAGGTATGCAAACACGGGATCTGAAACTTCACTCTCATTTTCTATGCTGCTTATCCATCACAGGTTGTGGAAAAGCTGGAGCCAATCCCAGCGAGAGGTGGGGTACATCCTGGATGGGCTGCCAATCCATTGCAGGACCAACACAGAGAAACAGACAACCATTCACACTCACATACACACCTATGGGCAATTTAGAGTAGTCAGTTAACCTAACTGCATGTCTTTGGATGATGGGAGAAACTGGAGCACCTGAAGAAAACCCACACAGATATGGGGAGAACATGCAAGCTCCACACAGAGGGGCTCCCGCCGGCCATGAGGTCTGAGCCCAGACCTTCTTGCTGTGAGGTGACAGTGCTAACTACTGCACTACCATGCCCCCCCCCCCCAGGTATAAAACCTGTGGGTTAAAAATGTGTTAATGGTTAACTATAAAATAAGTTTCAGCCACCAGTGAGGTTTGAAATCATTTAATATAGAAAACGTTCCATGGGCTGACCTTAACCTAGACAATCCTACCCAGATTGCAAATTTAATACGCCTCATACGCCTAAACCTGAGCCACATCTGGCATTTTCTTTCAGCCTACATATCATATAAACTCAGCTTGTTTACAGATGACAAAATGCTGCAACTCAGCCATCTTTTTTACCACCATTGCCAGAATTCAGCCACTGCTCAACCACAAGTACTGGGTTTTTATCATCAACACCATTTTTAAAAATCTGTTTATTATTAGATTATGCGACGCATCCACCATGCCCATCCTGTGTATAAGTTGTTACTATAGAAATGATAAAATATGACAAGGGGTGCATAAATATAAACCTGTAATTTGCCTTAGAGTTTGCACTATTGTCAGAGCTGCGGTAACAGAAAATAAATCAACACCTGATTAATCACTGTCAAGAATTCAACAGCTCTGTGATAATTCTGAAAGTATAATCTGTGAAATATTTACTGTATTCGACAGCTGGTTCATTTGCTGAGAGGCATACACAGTAATTTTAAGTGCTCTGTTTATGATCTACATCACATGATACGATAGTTAGAGTTCGATGGCCCAACGAAATTTGCATGCAGCCAAATGGTGCATTCTAAGGCCAGGAAGGAAGTCAGGGTGAACCTCACAGTGAGAGGTTCATTAAGATCTATATCTGCCAGCGGATAAAGAAAAGGACGGATATGAAGCAAAGGGGAATAGGTGTGGAAAGACGCACAAGCTCACCACAAAGACACGTTCTACTCCTTTAGCATGCAGCCAGATTTCGTTGCTAACTCACACCAGGATGCACTACTTGGGAGTCAGTGTTTGTTTGCAAAGGGTGTGTGCGAGTGAACTGACAGTCAGTACATAACCCTATAGGGGAAAACAGGGAATAGGTAATAGAAATAACACTTAGTCATCACGGATTTCAATTTACTACACAGCTGCACGCCATCTTCCTTCTCCTTTTCACTTTCGTCTGTTGGTTCCCATGGTGCTCCAGAAGAGGGAACGGCGGGCGGTGGGTGGGGTGTTGGGGTGTTGGGGGAGGGCATCTGCTGTCTGGTCGGTCCACATGAGCTGGCTCCATTACGCTGATGGGGTTTTTATTAAATTAGCTAAAACAGTCTATAGATGACTCCTCCTTCACCAGGGGCAGCAAGATCAAGAGAGAGAGAGGGAGAGATAGAGAGAGAAAGGGGCAGACTCAATCACATTTGTCCTTATCTCATTAGTGAAGGCAGGACAGAGGAAAGCGTATTATTCTTTATCACTAGGAAAAGAGAAGGGCTCATAAATAGCCACATATAGTAGATATGGGGATGGGGATGGGCAAGGGGAGATGGGGAAGACGGTTGAGCAGGTGACAACAGTGCCAATTTGTCATCATGTGGTCAAGTGATAGCATGCTACAGTTTATTCGTTGGCAAGAGGAATTTCTAAATTGGTTACGTGCTTTTCTATCTCAGCCGGTGTGTGTTAATGAGAGGGCGTAGGTTGGGGAGACGCTATAACAGGCAGTCATGCGGGGAGCATGCTCAGCTCTTTTACTGGTATAGTGTTATAAAGAGATTCCCAGCTGGGAGAACTTAGTCTTGCAAGACAGACTCCTAGACAGACTCTTAGCAAATAAGCAATTGACATGGCAAATGACCAACCACAGACTTTTTCTCCTAGCCTGTTGGCAAACACGCAGCATTATCTCATTTATCCACCACAAATTGCTTCAAACTAAAGTCTTTCACAACTTTTTTTTGTGGCAGTTTTCAAAAGTTTGTGCACAGAATTGCAACCTTCAAGATTCTGAAGCTTGTGGCCAGAAAAGTGTACTAAAGATATTAGCTCTATGGCACATAAGCCATGCACCAGCAAATAATAAAGGGTTGCGTCTGTAATAACTTTGTGTTATAGCTTTTGTACACTTTTCTGGTCACAAGCTTCAGAAGCTTAAAGGTAACTGGCTATTTCCACATCCAAGTAAACACATTTCTGTGCAATCGCACTCGAAAACAAATGTTTGAATATCGTGATGTTATAAGCTTTTCAAAGCACAATACATGTATAGTCACTGGATTGAAGAAGTTCACAGAATGACATCTTTAAACAGAGTTCTGCTTGAGCTAGGCCACAGACAAAGTCCACAGATGCTTCTTTTTCTGAGAACATACTGTAGGTGGGTTTTTCCACATTTGGTGATGAAAAATTTTTTTTTAGTGGTAAGTAGAAGATTGGTTTTCTAAAGTAATAATAACGTAATCTAGCTAGCAAATACCAAATTTAGATATAAGAGGGGAAATTATATAAATAAATTTGTTTTAAAGTCATTTCAAAAATAAATGTTTCTTCTTCCAGCCCTACCAACCTGTAAACCTGTCACCTGACTCAGCCATATTCTTATAGCGTGCTGGTTAGATCACTATTCCAGGTGGGTAAGAGTGACTGAAAGTTTAAAAGGGGGGGGGGGGGGGAATAGGGGATTGGCTACTGGATAGACCATGTACATCCTACCAGTAGTTCATTTTGGGGAATTTTCAGGAATTGGCAACCTTCCTCAAGCAGACATACCCACACCCAATGATGCTATCGGATGTTTTTCTTTTCTGGAGACTAACAATAAATAGCTTGACTTTTTCACAACTCTGGCATGATGTGATTACAAAATAGTCAAGTGGTCTGCTTTTTAAAATTTCAGAAATGAGATTAGATACTTCCCCCAGTAGCCTAAGGATGTGAAACTGTGAATACATCAGGAGACAGACACACAGCATCGGTTGTGAAATGTGTCATTGTCCCTGGAACACTGAAAGACTATTGCTCTGCATACTGACTCATCCTCCAAATATTTTGACGTGTATATATCTGCTTTCAGTGATTCTTGTTTTGCATAGCACAACTGTGCTAACAGACAATGATGACCAAATGTCGTGCATATTGTATGAGTCACTGTATGTAAAGAATAAACATAATGGGGTGAGATGTTATAGGAAAATAATCACCAACAAGGTGGTATGATGCATCCTGATGTGAACACCATGAAGTTTATTATTTTCCAACAACAGCACACCCAGAGGAATTCCTCTTATGCCACAGCAATTTACCAGCGATCACAGTTTTTTAATCTAATAACGGTTTTTAACCATTTATACAGTACATTTAACGTTATCAGACATCCGTGAGACATGTTAGTTCTTGGTTCTTTGGATCAATCATAATCAAAAATGTAACAGCGCTGAGGTACTGTATGAGTGCTCAATAACTTTGTTAGCATTATATTCTTTCCACGTTTTATATTTGTGGCCAACGTATATTTGTTTTGGCAGTAATATAAAGAAAGCCAGGCATGACAATAACACAAACTTTAAATTTAGTTCAACCGAAGAGAGGGAGAGCGTGAAAGAGAGAGAGAGAGAGAGAGAGAGAGAGAGAGAGAGAGAGAGAGAGAG
>JAOTRR010000004.1:5634313-5648409 GCA_028570945.1 Gogo arcuatus
GTGTGTGTGTGTGTGTGTGTGTGTGTGTGTGTGTGTGTGTGTGTGTGCGCGCGCAAGTGTGTGTGCGATGTAGATATATTAGGAAGATGAAAAACAACATGGACGAAAGGGAAGAGAGGTCAAGGGTTCAGAGGTCAGAGTTGAAACCTAGGAGTCCAAGTTAAACCCAGTCCTGCAGGGATCGCTTGCAGTGCACAAAGTACTTGGGTGCCCCTTTCCTCTGCAGCGTGTTGATGATGGCGTAGATCAGCGCCAGGATGCACAGCACCAGGATCAGTGGCAGACTCACCATGATAATGTTCATGGTGCGCTCTGTTTCATCTATCTTCAGCACCACATCCACATCGTTCGTCTTCTCTTCCTTTCCCCCCTTGGTGTCCACATCATTGGTGCGATCTTGCTCCTTGTCCTTGTCTTTTCCTTTCTCCTTGCCCTTGTCTTTCTCCTTGTCCTTGTCTTTTCCTTTCTCCTTGTCCTTGTCTTTCTCCTTGTCCTTGTCTCGGCCCGCATCAGGGTTGAAGGGCGGTCTGTCAGGCCACTTCCGTCCTGGGTCCACGTCCGTGTCTCGGTCAGGATCCAGGTCCACGTTGCAACCCATGAAGTCTCTGAGGATGGATTTGGGGTATCCAGGCTCACTCTTCAGCCGGTGGTTATCGAATTTCCAGTACTTGCTGCCTTTGTAGAAGTATGTGTATGCTGCAGGGGGAAAACAGGATGTTAAACAAAGGCATACAGCTAGGAAATGGGAGCTCATCACATCTCTAGTTGATATCATTTGCCAAAATGGAGGGGGAAATCAAATGCAATGAATGTAAACTTAATCTTAGTAGTAATGGTTTCGTTTAATTGATTATACACATACAATTCTCTTAATTGTTATAATCATGGAGAGACCACGCAGGACAAAGGCAGAGAATCTTCTTTCTCAACATGATGTCATTCTTTACGTCACTCTCAACTAAATTTCCTGATCCCATTTCTCCCCCACCCTTTTCCCTCTTCAACAGATTGAGGTTTCTGGCAGTTTCCTGCCCCCCACTCACCTCCATCATCGCTGAGGAAAGCTCCCTTAGGAGATATGGGTACTGACGTATCCCAAACACTGATTGGTTTTGGGTAGTCTCGGTCCACTGCGCGTGACTGCTCATTAAAACGCCAGTACCTACAGGGAAGGAATTAGACAATACACCAACTATTTATTGGGAACATACAGCTTCCTGGAGTCATTTGAGACACTTTAAATGTTATTAATACAGTAATACAAATATATAACAAACATGGAATATGCTAAGTACTGGTATTAGTCTTTGAAAGTTGACCACAGACAGGACCTTCTACCTACCTGTCTCCCTTAAAGAAGTAGGTGTAGCCTGTTGGCTCCCACCAGATGGCTGTCTCTATCTTGTCATAAGGAATGTCCCGGCCATAATCTACCAGCTCCTGAGGGTAGCCTGGCTCCAGGATGGCCTCCCGGAAAATCCAGAACCGATTCGCTGCACAGATCAGGGAGGAGAAGAACAACAACAAGCTGTGGTGAGAATGGAAATACGTAAATAGGCAAGAGTTCAGAACACAAGGAATTTCCCTCTGTCTAACTAAAGCAATCACAGAAACTTGCAAAAACTCCCATCTTGCATTACTGTATTGGTTTTGCTGCTTGATTGCAAACAAAAATAACCACCATGAAT
Organism: Gogo arcuatus; assembly: GCA_028570945.1. Taxonomy (NCBI): domain Eukaryota; kingdom Metazoa; phylum Chordata; class Actinopteri; order Siluriformes; family Anchariidae; genus Gogo; species Gogo arcuatus. The sequence continues at coordinate 5,636,002 of JAOTRR010000004.1, forward strand.
GACAACATAGAGAAGGCCGCACCGACAGTTTGGATTTGGTTTAAATCTGGCATTCTTATGGTCTGCCTGATGACAGAACACTGCACGACATCAGAATTGATACTACAATCAAGCTGTAGCATTTTTTTATTATTATTTTACAGTATGGCAGACATGGTGGCACCATCCACATGGTCACAGTTTGATTCCACATCCTCATTCTGAAAAAGTGCAAACTCTGCAGTCAGTATCTGGAGGAACCACTGGCTGATGCAACAGCCGCACCTCAAATATAACAGTTCTTGCCGTCCAAGTTTTTTGGTCCCCTGGTTTTATTCCGATGGCAGGCGTCCAAACTTAAGAAGACCTTGCCAATGACATCACTTGGCCTACAGATGTTTTCCAAATTTCTCTTCAGAAAAAAAATTCACACTCACTCTAGTTCCATCTCTCTCTCCAACATCCCCCATCTTTATTTATCATTGGAATTGATCAGAACTTTATTTTGAACACAGCAGTGGATAGGACAAGCAGAGATGGGAAAAAAACAGGGATATAATGTATATTATTATACAGGAAGTTGCTCTTAAGATTTCTTGTTTACGAGTGGAAGACTGCAGGAAAATCAGTTAAGGAAAAGCTCAGTACTGCCAAAACCGTTTTTCGATTTCAGCTTAATGAAGTAATAAAATAAGCGCACAATGCAAATGTAAGTTAAAAATTTTACTGTTTGTACCAGTGCTTTGTTGCCCAGGCAACTGTTAAGGGTACTGAGAGGTAAAAAAAAAAAAAAAAGCAATAACTAAAGCACTCTCATAAGGATTTTAGTACCAATCTATAAGTTACTCTGACTCTGCAATAAAATTCTGACCATGTCCTGAATAGGGGCTTCATTTTTTAAGGATCTCATGTCCTTTTGCTCACTATACCTGTAAAATTCATCAGACTAAAATGAATGGTTACTAAAGGAAATCACACATCAGTCCCTTCTTTTATCAGAATCAGAATCAGAATCAAGTTTATTGCCAAGTATCTATTTTATGATAAAAATCAACTGGAGTTATCAGGAGAAAGTCCTCCATTGAGCATGGCTAATTGATGTAGATCAAGAACTTGGCAAGCTTTTTACAACATGTACTAAAATGGATACATACATCCAACACTGGTATTCTCATAGAGTGAACATAGATTGGCAAAAAATGTACCTTTGAAAAAGACAAATCTGCCATCGTGTCTCTCATACGCTGCATCAATGTCTCCTGGAAGGCCTCTCCAAAAGTGCCCAATGGGCATGGGGTAGTTATCCAGTACTCGGTTTCTTCTGACCCTCCAGAACCAGCGACCCTAGAGGAACAAAAACATAACACATTTAGACAGAGAATGTCTATTAAGGTTCCTTGGTGTTTGCAGATCTTTAGCAGCTGTCTGTCTGAACACCAGTGGTTCTAGAACACCTTTGTTCAACTGTGTTTGATACAGTGAACTGTGTTTGAAGTGTGATGGCCAGGTTTCAGCAAAATTTCCAGCCCAGTTATATCTCAGAAACCACACAAACAACCTGAAACCTGCCCACAAAATTCAGGCACTGTGAAAGGCGGACATGTTTTCTTCTTTTTCTCAAACTTTTCATAGAAAACAAGGTCACTGTGGTGTGCACGCATTTCTAATGTACAGGCAATATCAACTTATCAACTTTGAAGATGATCTAGGTGGCCATGGAGTATTTTCTAACCTAGCAAGCTTGTCATTAACTGTCCTGTCCACTGCTCCTCCTCCAATAAAATATTCATAGAGCAAGTATGCGGCAGCGTGATTAGTGCCCCAATGGGCTTCTATTAGATATTTTTTTTATCAGTAACTCAAAAGAGGTAATTAGTATTTAAACGGAATTTAAAATGTTTGGAGTTGTGAAAGAGGACTTTCCCAGAGATTAACATTTGTTGAAGGGCTGATATATATGGTGGAACTCTCTTCTCCACATGCCCCCATGGACAAGCCATCACTGCTAAACACTGTTTGTATTTCCAAAGCTGATTAAAGGTCCGTTTGTAAATTGTGTAGACCAAGTAACAGCTAGCTGCTCTCCAAATGCTGAGGGAATACCACATGGAATTTCCTTGTTGAAAAATATTAAAACCAGCAAACTCCAAATCTGAGCAAGAAGTCCTTGAAAAACAGCAGCTCAGGATTATGCAATCACTGAATGAATAAATTGCATGATTAAAATCTACAGCTAAACTCAAATGCTGCACACCTATTCAACACATCAATCTAAAGATAACAGGCTACACACTCATGACCCACACCAACGAGCAAGCTTATTCTCCTGTTTCTTGGGTTCAAAGCCAAGACGTTGAGATTGTGCCACATCAGACCCAAATTAAAGTTAGAGCCAAGCGTTCAGCTAGCAGGCTCTATATTTAACCCGTCTGCTCCAGCACTGTCCTTCCACGAGTCCATTATAACACCTCTTTCTTTACACACACAGCTAAGACACATTTCACCCATAAAAAAACAGAATAGTATAACTCCCTTCTGAGGCTTGCAGAAAGCACAGATCTGTGTCTTATTAAGTGCAACAGTAAACGACCTAGCCTCCTTGCACTGCATATCGTTTGCAAGTCTACACTGAGCTTTTCAAATATAGCTCAGCTTGTCAAACTCATCTAAATCCAGAACAAGAAACTATAACTAAATCATAGCTAACTGCAAAATAAGAAATCGGCTTTCAAACATTGGCTTGAATATTGTGTGTTAAATTAGGTTTGGTTTTGGCTCACCACATGTTGGATAACAGCTTTCATTTGCGTTATTGGCATTATAAAATGTTAATAATTCATGTAACGGAGAAAACTTGTTAGCAGCTTAGACCGCAGGAAATCGTCCAAACCTTTATAGGGGGATTTTCCTCACATTTCTTTACATGATACAAAACTAGGATGAGATGGTGGAGGTCTGGAACTGAGACTCATATATCAGACTTTAACTACGTGATGTCAAGAGCAAACGCGAGGACTATCCAACTGACCAAAAGTCATATTCAGGTTCAGAACTGCAGAATTATAGAGTTTAGTGTAATTGTGAAAGAATTACTTCAAAATGCTTGTAATTGATGACTGCAGAAGATACCTTCTCATACTGCAGCAAAATAGTAAAAAGGACAAAAAAGTAGAGAGCACTCAATAAACAACAAGTGAAGATCATATGACCTAATCCTTGTCATTCCAATTATAAGGGAAGGGTATGAGGGAGACACCCTGACAAAACAAGAAAGCAGCTTTTTTATAAAGGGGAAATCACATGATGGAATGATCTGACCCAAGAACATCTAAAACAGCAGATGAATCCTTGGCTAAAGCCCCAGAGTAGCTTAGGTACAGTGAGGTGTTCAGATCAAGGCCACAACATGCCCCTGTATCCTGTGGATCTCCTGATGAACTCCAGAGCCCAATGATACAGACCTACTCTTTTATGGCCCATAACTGAGCCCAGGACTGGGGTTTTATAAGCCACAAGCCCTCTGGAGGCTTATTGAGACCAGGCCTGAGGTCACTGCCTGGTCCTCAGGTGCAGCTGGAACAGATGGAACTCGGCATTCTTTCTGAGCTCTTACTAAGAGAAGTTGGAGACAGTGCAACAGGACAAGCAAGGTACCACTGGGAGCACAGGGTCTCGTTTTTCACCCAATTTCCTACCTGTTTAACCAGCTAACAACTGTCAGATTCTCTTACACACTAGATTAACAACATCGGAGTTGTTCTTACACATACACACACACACGCACACAAAATAAACATACACTCAGAGTATTTATGTACCACATTTCAGTGACTCCAACTCACTTTGAAAACAAACATCTCTCCACGGAGCACAGTGACTGTATCGAAGTTGCCCTCGCAGATGTTGGGGCCATACTGATCTGGGCGGTCAGTGGTGCGTGGTCGGTCTGGACGATTTGGTGGGGCTCCTGGTGGGATCTTAGGATCGTTGGGACGGCGAGGGGTCACAGTGGGAAGGGCCTTAGTTGGGGAACTGTCAGGAGGTCCTACAGGAAAACGATGAGAAGATGCAATAAACCTGATATAATAACGTAATATTAAAACAGAAGGGTATCTAGCTGTGTTTGGGCATCTGGTGATAAATGGATAGGAGTATCAGCAATCTAACTTAGGCACTGCATTCTTATGGGAAGCAGCTCTAGAGCTGTGGTAACACAGTGGGAATGAGGAATGCTGTGGAAACAACTCCTCTGCTACTTGCTCAAAAAATGTCAATGACCCATTAGACAACTGTGCTTCAGAGTCAAGCCATTCAAACACAAATTAACCAAAAAACTAAATACTGTCAACTTTACACTCAGCATCAGCACCAAAAAGATAAAACAACAAAATCTACCATCCCTCAAACAGCATGATGAGAAAAAAATTCTAACAACCCTAGACTAGAGTTAATAACATGAACTGTGGTGACTTTACAAAAAACACTAGTGTGTTTCACTGTCACAGCTTTGGATTTGCACAATCTTCTTCAAAGCTTCTTTGTGTGGTTAATGGTTCCAGCTTATTAAAGAGGTACTACTTGGAACTTTCACAGGTACCCCCGAAGGATAAACCAAAGAATCCAGTCCTGGAAGTGTACAACCCTGCCTAATTTCCCTCTTCCCTACCCACCTGATCCAGCTTATGAAGGGCTTGTTATGTAGATCATGAGCTGGATGATATGTGGTTGGGGCAGGGATAGTACTTTGTACCTGGATAGTACAGGTACTTTGGATAATTAATGGTTCCAGCTTTCTAAAGAGGTACTAATTGGAACTTACAAAGCTTCCCCCATAAGGACAATCCAGAATCCAGTTCTGGAAGCTCATTGCCCTGTTAAGATTCAAGCTTTCCTTGCTCCTGATCCAAGTTATAGCAGGCTTGATAACTGCTATCAAGAGCATGGGCTTAATAAGGTGTGGTGAAGCAGGGGAATCTCCAGAGCACAGGGCCTCTAGAAGTTGAGTTGAGAACCCCTGCCTTAGAGAACTAGATGGAACCTTTTCTATTAGTACATTTGACATAATAAAATAATTGCATTATCTAGATTACCATAGATCTGCTGGATGCCTCTGAGATCGTCCTCTGGAAGCTGAAAGTTCTCTGTGTCCATCCACTGGTAGAAAGGAGCCATAATAGCCAAAGGATTATTGGAGTGCTCCAGACCTAGAGCATGACCCAGCTCATGCACTGCTACCAGAAACAGATCATTTCCTGCAAAGGAAGGTGCAGATGCAGGGAGAGATAAAGAGATATAAATTAAGTAATGTTAATGAAATGAAATTTGATGTGTGATAGAGATTATTTATTGAGGTGATACAAGGACTAACCATGATACAATCACTCTTTATGGATGCAGTACCATGCACTCAGCTAAAAAATATTCTTTACTTAGGGCTATTATTAGATTATTATTAGGTTATTAGGTTTGAGATACATGATACAGATTAGATTTCAAGTCCACCACGATAACTGCATTGGCAGTTTATGTTACTCAAAGGAGAGGTCTGGTAAAGCTAGCTCCCCCTATGGTGGAGGTTGCGTAAATAAAATAAAACACACCCAAGAGCTTGGGACCAGAAGAGTAGGATTTCTGTCTGGTTTAGGACCAAGTGTTTGCCTTTTAGTTACAGATTGGTGTTAAAAATAATTAGGCACTCAAAGGGCTCTTTGTTTGAGACCTCAGTTGTCTTCGTGACCTAGGGTCAACCGGCACGTTGCTGGAGTGAAGAGAGAGGAGTAATGGATTGGAACAGAGCATCCTGAGCTCTTATTCAGGCATGTCAGCATTTGTGTGTGGGTGTGTGAGTGTGTGTATGGACTGCATGTGGGTTTGGTGCAGAACATTTGTATTACACAGATGGTGAAAACTGTGATGATTTATACAAAAGTTTGTAAAGGCAGTGCACTCTCTGATTGCCTTGAATCATATTGTGTCTCCATTTTCCAGCTGTCAGGTTGATTTGTGGATCTAATTCTGAGCAAATGGGTCTCTGTGATTCCTCAGTTGTTATATCAGAAAAAAAATCTGTGAGTGATTATGTCCTCCATGTTCATCAGTGTGATCTGAGTATTAAGCATCTTTATAGGACTTATGAGGTCAGTGAGGAGCTGTTTGTTCAGGGATTTTCAGGGACACCATGATATTAGAGCTAATGGCTTTCGACAGATAGGAGGAGCCCTAAATGGTTGTTCTAATGGCCTCAGGCTGCTAAATCAATGATGTCTTTGACAGGCCGAGGCTATGTCCACCACATGCCACTGAAAGCTGGTTTTGTCTAAGGAACAGGAATGATGATGCATGATCAAAACAATAGGGTGCACAGCTGTGACAGTGACTGAGACGACTGGCCACAAAGGAAACCCTGTGGGCTCTAAAGCCAATAGAAAATGAATGCTTTAATCACAATGTTAAATACACACCCCTTTTGAAGCTGTGTCCAAGTTTTACTATGGTGTGGTGCTTCCTCATGAATGATAATTATGCTGAGCCAATTCAAATTCTTGCCGATAAGATCTCACTTGCTGGCAGCACGATAGCACCTCTAATTACCAAAAGTTCAGTTCTATTCTGTACTTCCGACATATTGGGTACAACAAGTATTCAGTAAAGCCCTTAGTGAAGTGCTTTCACAGCAAAAGAGGTTCTCTGTCTGCCTTTATCTTGCCATGTGACTCCAAACGACGAAGGAAAGAGGTGGAAAAAAGACAGAGAAGTCTTTGTGATGTAATCCTGATGATCACGTCAGACACAAAACCTTTTGGAGGAAAATCAAATCTCAACTATTCAACAGGATGGTGGAAATAAATTGTCCTCTTATTGTCTTTTACTTAAAATGAAACTTTCTGTTGAAAATAGTTTTCAGTGAACACTGCACATACGGGAGATTTTGCCCTATCTCTCAACACTAATCTGTTAAAAAATAACCATTTTCCAGCATGGATTTATGGAAATCTGGTCATCTGAGCTCTGAACTGTACAAACTAACTGGCTAATGAGTACCCAAGTCTTTAAGCATCAGGATTAAGCAAAAGAGAAAACTCAGCTTATAAAGTCTGACCTTTCTCTCACTCACAGCATATGGAAGCTGGCAGTGTGAACTGCTGTGATGTCACTCGGTTATTTTCTAATTTTATAGACATCATCATAGTAAAGAGCAAAACTAAACCAGCCTGGAGAATAAAAGGAAACTAAACAAATTCACATGGTTTGAATAATAGGGGGAAATGTGTTTGCGTGGATCAGAAGTCATATAAATGGGCAGAATGATAATCCTGCACATTGTTGTAGTGGACTGGGTCACTATACAGACAGTAATTGAGGGGATTTTGAAAGGTCACTGGCATATTGTAAACATACATTACGCTGTGGAGGCTTTTTAGATGGTTTATAGGGCAGTTTTTTTAAGCATTTCAGAATTTGCTTACACTGGCTCACCTTGCAAATTCTCATTTCCAATTGTCCACGGCTCATCTGAGTCAAAGTGCGTGTCACCACCCATCCCTGGACCAGGGAAGTAGGCATGTGCCAAGAAGCCACCCTCACCATCAAATGGGGAGCTGTCACCGTGGAAACCAGAGGCGAAGAAGATCATGATGTCAGGTTCCTTTCGCCGGCCATATTTGACCTCCAAATAGGGAATTTCTTCAAACGTCAGAGGTGTTACCTTCTCCCACACCTTGAAGGCCATACGGATGGCTTCATATGAGTTGTACTCCCCAATCTTAGGAGTATAGTTCTGTATACTGTGAGAGAAACACAATGAGAATTGTAAGAAAATTAACCCAAGCCTGAGATTTTTCAAGGTATACAGTTTTTCTGGATATATATACCTAAAGGTCAAGTGGGTTTTGTCCCACTTGTGACCAGTAAGGGCATAGCGTTTCCTGCGAACATTAGTCTTGATTTGACCCCCAAACGTATCTGGAACCCCACAACGAGGCCTCTGCATGGCTCTGAAGGAGGAAGAATGGAAAAGTTCAACATGGGTTATAGGGTTCAACATGGATCCTTGACGGTATCCTCAAAGAGACAGACCAAAGTACCAACTGGAATTCTATGTAGATATAATCTTTTTTCAAAAAATGTTGCAGGCGTTCAAAGTGGCTGGATTTACAAGGGGCTTCATCAGTTGATCTTTTGATGTCTTCATGCTTTACTGTTGAAGTGGTGAAGCCCTACATCTGAGTAGTTGCCGTGATTTACTACTATTTGACACTATTTCATGGTTCTATCAATCAGCCATGCTAAACCAATTCTAGTTTTAAAGTCTCTGAGCTGTGCAGTAATGCTGTAGTAAATACTTTAGAAAATGGTAAGGAGTAAAATTATGGGAGGCACCACTGACAAGAATTGGACCCTATGCAGCCAAGCCAACAACACAGTTATTACAATAATAAATGCCATAAGAGTCTTACGCTATAGTTGCTTGATCCATCTCTCCTGTGACCTCCAGGCCATAGAATCTCTGCATGTCACTAATGGCATTGGACAGGATTTGAGCTGATCGCATAGTGGACATCTCCCTACTCGCCTGAGGGAGGTATCCATACATCCGGAGCCAGGACTGACAAAAGTCAAACAGAGAGAAATTTAACACCACAATGATCACCCAGATTAAGTGTCACAGACTTTTATAGCTTGGACAGCCGTAGTAGATGAGTAGATGCGTGAGAGGACCGTATTACAGTCAAAGTGTGCCACACCTGTTATACTGAGATATTTAATACATCTCCAGATTGGATGATAAAGTCATAGCAGAAGTGGTTACAGATTGAGGGAAAGGCACCACCAGCTGGGTAGGTCATATTACAGGCCCCAAGTGAAGGCCAGTGTGGAGTTTTCCATACAGCTTTACGAAAATTTAACACAAGACAGAAAGACTTCTATGGAATCTGCATATGTGTTTATTGATCAATGGGGATTGTCCAGCTGAACAGTTCATAGTTGATGAACAAGTGAACTGACAGGATACCCAATACATCTAAAGAAAGTCCCTTACTGGATGGGTCTTCTTGGATGACTGAGATTGGACATTTCATATGGTGCAATGACTTGGTGCATGGTCGAATGTAGCCAGATGCATATGTGGGAGTTTGGGTTCCCAATGGCAAAAGAGTCTTTTGATCATAGTAATAGAAAATGATGGTGGAATTAAAGTTTTGATTTGGCTCTATAGTGCAATGTAGGTGGCTTGACCTAATTAGGCAATTAGCGAAATGACATAATTAAGCTCCCACGTCATTATTCCTACCCTGTGGTTATAGTAATTAGGCCTTCCGGCCCAGCCCTGCCTCCATACAGCAATGTCTGGACACATCAGAACGACCAACAACTGTACAAACAACTGACAACTACTTACAGAGTTTATGTTACACATCTCTGGCTTTCATTACTTCCACTTAAGCAGCCATCTTCATGACAGTATTCTATATACACACCAGACAATAAATCAGGATAAATTTAAAACCTCAAAGACTTATTTTTCAAACTAAGGGAAAAAAATATACTAAAAGGTGTTTCCTTGTCTACTGAGTCACTGGACTATTCCTTCAAACCATTTTGAAAGGCTCTCTTGGGCATGAATTATTTTTCATTTCTATGTGTTGGATCATTTCTTTTCCAAAATACAAAATGTCCAAAATATGTGTTCAGTCTATTTTTGTTGCAACATTTTCTCAAAACAAGGCCTACCAATAGAACTGTCTCATTGGAAACAGTGATGGACTCGGAACAAATTGGCCACCAAAATGCTGCGTCTAAACCCAATTAGAGGGGCCACCGGGGCAGTAACAAAGGTGCATTGCTTCAAACTCAGTTTGTGATTTTTATGGCCTCCATCCCACCTCTACATGAGCTGGCCTTAATTATCACAAGGTTAATGGACGTGTCTCGTTGGACTCAGGAGGTTTTTAGGGTCACCGGCTTTATAATGACCCCTCTTTTCCTGCACTGGGAACAGGGCTTCTACATGGTTATCTAGCCTGAACTTGCCTTCCTTCACCATGGCTCCAGAAGAGACAGGCCTTTGTACCACCTCTGTGTGTTGTAGACAGCTGAATAGATGGCCCTGTTTCTAGGCACAGCCAGGAGGGAAACCCCCCATAGCTGCCATCTAGAGCGTGGAGTCGTCCCATCCTCTCCCCCTTCCCCACTCAAAATCCAACACAGAGCAGGACAGACTGGCCGCCTGTCTGTTTAACTGTCTACATTTGTGGTGCTTTGCATCCAGATTGTTTAGTCTTAATTGTATTCTAAGTGCTTTACTTATTTACTTCACAAGACTTACTGTACAAAATCCACATGTAATTTGAAGCACCTTTGCTTGTCCTGTCATTAAACTCTTAAACCAGTTTTACACTGTGCAATTTCAGTAGTCTATTAAGATAATTACTTGTCACATAGTATGAAATGATCCCGATAAAGTCTTCTATAATTCTATAATGCACTGAGGGATAACGTGTTCTCCATGTCACATTATATGATAAAGGTCCTCTAATGAGAGATCTGCAATTAAAGAAAATTACAAGGTTTTGCTGACATCATCAATCAATACAATCTTTGATCACAATGACACTAAAATGAATGCCAGTGAGCACATCACATAGGACCACCAATCTCAGCTGATGACATCTTGATTTTTTTTTTTTTTACGATGACCAATTTTTGTCTAAATAAAAAAGGGTCACATATCATCTACATGTACAATATTTTCAAGATGGATCAATCTTTTTTGGCATAAATCAGATCAACATTTAAGCTTAACAGACAGCATATGATTAAAAGGAAGAGTTTAATTTTCTTTTGCCTTGAAATCAATCTAAATGGTTTGCTAACTACTTATCTAATTACTTCACATGAATCTGGCATAAATGGAAGACTCTGAAGTAAAGGCCGTAGAAAGGAGATGAATAATTTTATTTGTCATTCTGAATGCCTTGAAACAAGGCTAGCTAGTTACCTAATGTTATGCTAACAAAAGTGTTACAAAGGCTTTGTAGGTTTTTAGGTGCCAATCATGAATGTCAGAATGCTGATTTTGTTTTTTTGTAACAGCCAAATGCACCAAAACCCCAAGAATCTGGAGATATCTTTTTAAATTCTTGCAAGAATCTTGATCAACTGGAGTATATCTGGAGATTTTCTTGACAATGCCGTGATCGGAGAGTACCCAACATGGATTTTATCATATATGGGTCATAGTTTGAAATATCCAGGCAAAACCATCTCTGGATTCCGGGGTATTTTGTGCAATGAGCGAGTGAGTGAGCGGATAAGCATTTGATACTGGTCAAGTGCTAACTGCTAATGTGTAACTCCACCAAAAGAACAATACAAACTAGTTAAGGAAAAGGTAACTAGTTGCAACATTATAAAACTATGGAAATCTTTTGTTTTCTACTGGATGCTATTTAGTCCATTTATAATGAAAAAATTACATTTTCTAGTTTTGAAATCAAGCATGTTTAAGACTTTCAAGGCTCTCTATAAATGCTGCACTCACAAAAATACTACTAAATTGTACCTTTCCTTGTCATTGTGGTGGTTCCATCAATGCTACATCTTTTGTACTTTTAATATGTATCTTTCACATAGAGACATGGATAGAGTGTACCTTGAAATGATTTAAGGTACATAAGTGTACGGTAATTATGTTTTCGAGTAAAGCTTTAAAGATACATTAAAGCTACATACACCTTCCCTAGAAAGTACCACCCCAGTATCATGGAAAGGTACAGTTTAGTATGCTTTTTTCTGAGAGTGTGTAGTATAAATAGCTACACAGTTCGGTAACTATTCAGAACAGCAGGAGCAGCTGTTGTCCTTTCCTGTTGTGCTTTCTCTGTGATTTGGGGTTGGGAGTGAGGGGGAAATGATGAATAGCCATGCTGTGTGGGACACACCTTGCTCCATGGATAAGCTCTGTGTTCCTCTGAGTGCTACATGACCCTGAGGGTGTGGGGCTCCTGGCGACTCAGTGGGACGCCAATGACACTAACTCTGAGATCCATGCAGACTTATAAAAGAGGACTAATTCCCACATTTTATTCAGCACACATCTCTGTCTGACTCTTCCAAGAGCCCTGGGAATTATTTCTGATAGGTATTTATTGTAGGGCGGTAGAATAAAGGCAGCACTCCAGCTCTGATCAGGAGATGTATAAAGGCCCACTTTTAAAAAGAGAAAGCATTTCAGTGCTATCACAGGATCCTCCGCCGTGCATACAAAGCAAGTGCCAACCGAGAGCCAGCGAGCTGGTTACTCCTTCAAAAGGATCTTAAGAGTCACTTGCATTACTGGGTCCTTCAAGTGCAGGGTGCTGTAAAACGACTTTAATTCAGTGTGTGTGTGTGTGTGTGTGTGTGTGTGTGTGTGTGTGTGTGTGTGTG
>JAOTRR010000004.1:5703101-5716627 GCA_028570945.1 Gogo arcuatus
TTTCTATAGCCCTCGGCCTCTCGCCTATTACATAGCTAGGGTTACAGTGGGGGCTGGTTTGCCACCCTACTCACATCTGCATTGCGGCGTGCCTCGTGGCAGTAGGTACCATTTTTGTGGTTTCTGGTATGACCGGACCGCGAGCAGAACTCAATCTCCTGGTCAAGAGGCAGACACGCTAACCACTAGGCAACTCACTAGGCCAACATGCCTAGTAGAGACTATAAATTCACATAACACTTACATTTTGATGCAGAAAAAGATACGGTCAGCTTCTGTCTCTGAACAGACATGTGTGTTGTGTTACTGATAGTATCGCATTTAGCAGTGATGGACAGTACACCAATAGAAATGACCAACTCAGAAAAGGCTGGTGGTAAAATTGCTACGCTTATGCATTTATACCGATACTGGTATTAGTCCGATGCAGAGGTTAATTGCTCATGCTCAGAAAAATGCTGATACACTTGATACTGTGTGGTACTACGTGACATAAGCGTAGAGTACACTGTCATGCTAATGAACCAACGACATGAAATGGCAATGGTCTGGACATAATTCACGATTAATAATGCCAATCAAAGCAAAGCAGTCTGCAAACTGTATCAAGAGGAGGAACTACAGCATCTTCCTCCAGTACAAGTAACCTGATAAAACATCACAGCATCTAAACAGTATCTAAGCGCCTGAACATGCAGTGCAGTATCAGCGACTCTTGAGAGACTGTCACACGTGTATATGCGCGAGAGTGAGTAGTTCAGTTCTGTGGGCACTGAGCAACACATTCCCTAGCAACTTTGCTCATGATGCAATTCCTGGCATCTCATGTTCATTTTTAAGAGTGCTGAAATCATAAATTTTTTTTTTTTTTTTAAAAACCCTCAAAGATTCCCATAAATGTAGGTGAAAACGGTTAGGTCTTTCAATAGATTTTCATTATAAAGTGTCTACACTACTACCATCCAAAATTTTGCAAATATCAGGACAACATCCTGTCTGTAATCGTGCACCCCTACATAATTAACCTGTCATTTGTATTTTGAGTCACTGCTACCACTTATTAGCACCCATTCCAACCTACATTTATTTTAGCACACTTTATTTTCTTGTGTGTTTACATCAAGCCTTTGTTTCCTTTCTTACAGATTTCTATCAATCATTCTCACGATAATGTCCAGATTGCTAAGCTAATAGCTTTCTAGACTGCAAAACAAATCTTTTTGAATTATATAAATCACACATTCTTTTATCACTCTGTATTTTACCTTTTCCAGTAGGAGAGGTCAAGAAATGAGAAGCCTGCTGGAGTCGGGCGCCTCTGCTTGGTCTCAACGTCTGAGCAGTCATCTGATTGGTTGCTGTGGCTGGGAGACTGAGAGGGAGACATGCTGGAGGTTGTGCTGTGGGCATCAGAATCTGGAGAGAAAAAAAACAAACAAAGACACACAATTTTTAAAATCACTGACTAAATCATAAAATGTATATACTACTTAGTAGACACCATACACTTTCACAAAACCTCAAGGTCTAGTTACAATTGGACAAACTGCACTGAGGTTCACCAAGTGCGTCATCCAACACACCTACTGTGTGACAATAAGCACATTTCACTTCACAGGCTTATCTGCTTTTTCACAAATTAAGGAATCAAAACTAGACATTGAACTCACTTTGCCGTTTAAACTTGTGCAGCTTCTTCAGCTTGCTTTTCTTCTTCCCATCGATATTCTTCACTTTTTTGGGTTTCGTCAGCTTGAAGCCAGGTCCTGCTCTCGCATCCACCACCTTAAAGAAATGGTGGAAGAAATAACATGAAATGAATGCTTGGCTGATTTTTAAACATGAATTCACTTTGCAAGCTTAATGAACCCAATACGTACATGACTCCAGTTCTTCTTCGATCCGTGTGGTAACTTTTTCCATCGCTTTACGAGCAGTACACAGGCGTTGCAGATGTCGCCGACCCGGTCCTCAGATAAACTAAAAATAATAAGAACGAAGCAAAGACGAGGAAATCGGTTAATATTGAATAGTGTAAGAACAGCTGGATGAAACCTTAATATTGGATTCCTGGATATCTGTTATTACTGTTTATATATGAAGGCTTTCGTGCATCAAAAAGTTACAGATGGAAAATAAGCCATTCATTCTTGACTACTACCTGCATATTTTATAATATAAAAATATTTAGACCAATTCTTGTGTAGTAATAAGAAGCTGGTTGGACATTCGACTGCTTTTCAATTCATTTTCTCATCTATTCCTCGCTGCCTAGAGTCTGTCACAGGCCTTGAAATGCGACATGATTGGCTCATGCTGCCATCATTCTTATCAAACTCAAAAACTAAATACTCAATGACTACATTTTTGCTAGACAACACACCCCAAATTCTGTTCATTTTGATTGTCAAGCAATATTATAATTCAGGCAGCTGGACTTTGCACTGATGAGTAGCAAAACAGTGTCAATTTTTTACCAGTCATTATGACTTGCTATGTCTAGACAGAGGGTGGGGTGGGGGGATGCTGCACTACGCAACACATGAATAAGCAGTTGGGTGAAAACAGTAAACAGCAATAATGTTAATATTATAGGCTAAGGATGCAGTAACTCTCACCCGAAGCAGAGGCGGAAGGTTTCCTCGTATCTGCTGCTGTCTGTGAACCGGGAACTGGAGGACTTGGTCTTGCAAATGCAGCAGCCTTCATGGCTACGATAAATCTTGGATTTGTGAAATCCAAACATCTCTGGTTGATCCTGTAAATGCGATCAAAACAGACAGGGAAGTGGTATAAAATTACTAGAGGCAGACATGATACTTTAACACTTGTTAAACTGTTGCAAATTTGTAAATGAAAGAGCCAGACCTTTTCAAAAGGTTTAATAATACACAAAAAATTATTTCAAAGATCATTACTAGTACAGTGAAGACAAAACTGTTAAAACAAACAGACTGCATACAAGAAGGGAACGTCCGATTTATAACCAGTGCTTTGAGTTTACTTTGATCAGCTTTTCCCAAATTCCCAG
Organism: Gogo arcuatus; assembly: GCA_028570945.1. NCBI lineage: Eukaryota > Metazoa > Chordata > Actinopteri > Siluriformes > Anchariidae > Gogo > Gogo arcuatus. Next base: position 5,706,133 of record JAOTRR010000004.1, read on the forward strand.
ACCACCCCTGCTAAAAACCTAAGGAAAAGAGGATGAAAATCTGGGGAAACTTTAAGGGGGAAATGCATGCATATACATGTTCTGCTTTGAGTTTATATTACATTAACAACAGAAAGGTAATTCACAGTCATACTTATCCCAAAAGAGTGTGTTTCTCCTCAATTTCCACATGCTCTCCAGGTCTGGGAATGAATCCCTTTACAATGTAAAGTTTACATTTACATACTCTTCCCAGATACACTTGCACTTTTTAAAAGGTTTCTCTGACTAAACAGACACCTTTATGAAATTTATACCAAGAAGAAGAAATGGGATCAGCATAAGTATTAAAGCCTTGCTTTTCATATTTTTCTAGTAATCCCTTAAAAACAAGCTTGGATTCGTGCTCAAGAAATCATCCCCAAGTGAAAAATGGAACATGAAGATGATTTGGCTTCAGTACAAAAGCAAGAAGTGCGACATTTAGTTTACTGCGTCAGAGACAAACTGCTTTATTTTTCAGTATCAGATTCGTAAAACCGAAAGTACATCAGGACAGTGGGTTTTACAGAGGAGTTGGATGAAGTTTATTTTTTTTTTAAAAAACCTACTGTGTATTAAATTTTAATAACAGTGTGTATGAGTGTACGTGCATAACTTCAACTTAAAGCGCGCGCGCATCTTGAATGGATGCTGATCAGTTCAGTGTGAACAGCTGAAGAGTCTCTGCGTCTCAACAACACGAAACAACCACAACGCCTCGGAAAATTTAATCAGGAAATACAGAATATATTGACGGAGTTAAGTAAATGTGTGTCTGTATGGTTATTTTAATATAACAAACCATATTTAGATATAAAAAGCAGCGAGTTTGGTTAAGTAACGCGTTTTGTGCTCATAGAAGCGCGAGACAAAAAACAGAGTGGGAGGTGCTCCGTCTTCCCTTCTTTCTTTCTTAAACACATATGTATTTATAACAAATTCTCGTCTCAGGCTGAACTTCTACAATCATTTCATAACATGTCGGACTGAATCTTCCTGCGAAACGTTTGAATTAACGTGCCTCTGTTCCCTTTATTCAAACTTTCACCCATGGAGAGCGCCAAATCTTCCCTCAGACTAGAGTTAGCTATTGTTAGCATGTTGCTGCTGCCATGCCACGCGCCGCGTCCGTGCACGAACTACACACCATTGTTTAAACGTACATATTCTCACCGCACACGCAAACTAAACACACGAATCCGCACAAATACACGCAACACAAAGTGTCACATACATGTCACGGCGTTTAATTACGACTTCACACAAAATAACAACAAAGAACTGCAGTGCTTACCGTCGGAAACTTTGAAATTCCGTCCGTTTTTATTCCTCCGCACTGCGCATGTCTTACTACGACGGACCGCACGCGCATGAATGGAGGAGTCTCATTTGCATACAAATACCAGAGGAAACCGGCGCTGCAGCTCACAGGAAATCCATATAAGGAGTGTCAGCTCCTCAGTTTTTAAACATCCACTCCACCAATCGATGAGCTCTCTTTTCGCCATTTAAGAATGTTGCATCCTGGGATATGTAGGAGTATATACTCTGACCGACGTTAACAAGCGTTTAGAGGACTCGCGTTCCCAGAATGCTTTGCTCTGGTGTAAATGGCGTCGTGTTTATTTTTATTTTTTGCAAAGGCGACCAAAAGAGCGCGAATTTTTTTCAATCTCTACTAGTATTCAGACAAATCCCGCCTCCTTCACATATAAACAATACGCCTTCTGGTTAGTCTCTGAAAAATTAGTTCATTAATTTTAAAAATGTAATAAAAAATATACACTGTGCTATTTGGCCTGAAGTAGTACAAAGGTTATATTTGAGCAATGAGGCGATTATATATATGCCTCATAGATAAAAGTATAGATACACAGATATCTATCTATCTATCTATCTATCTATCTATCTATGTAGAGTTGTCAGGCTATTAGGTACACCTTCCAAGTAACTCTGTAGGTATATGAATACTTACTGTAGTCCAACTCCATCCATCCATCAGTGGGACTGGACCATCAAATGACCACTACTGAGTCAATAATTGTCTGAGTGGTGGCCCATTATTAGCACTGTGCTGACACTAACATCATAGATCATGGTGTTGGTATGAGTGTATCATGTAGAAAAGCATTACTCTGGTTTTTAAACACTTAAGTGACACTACAGGGTTGAGAAACAGTTCAACATCCAAAAAATATCTAGCCAACAGCAGTGCTGTAGTCAGAAACTGTTAATACACACTGTTCATGGAAAAAGATGAGTTACAGCCACTAACTGTACACATACAAGGTTAAGTAACAAAGCTGGTGAGCCTGATAAAGTGAACAGTAAGTGTACGTGATACACTCGTCCCAGCACCACACACTACAAAGTCAGTGGCAAGTAACATCTGTTAAATGATGGTAATGGTACATTGATGGAAGGCGTACTGGGGCCAACGCAGCTATAGATGGATATAAAATATACCTATATGGTAGATGCCAGTGGCCAGTGAGAAATTAAGAGCTGTCCTGCAAAGTGCTCCTAAAGCTATAGAAGGAGAAACCAAGAAAAGACTCTCAGACCGTTTTGTTGAACATCATCAGAATGAAGGTTTTATCCTTTCCAGTGGTTGAACATGTGAAAACTTGTTCAATATGAAAAAATGAAGTGATGGAAGGTAAGGAAAACTAGCTCATCTATACAGCTTAGAACTTTGGAACCCTATGGAATCAATGTTGTTTCAGCAACTAGCACATCAACAACCATTTCATACCATCAACTGGCTTCACCTCCTACAGTCTCAGAAGTACTTGGTTTGTTCAGTGTACTGCGCTTAACGTTTTGTATTTTTATATAGGGAAGTATAGCTTGCTGCAAAGGTTCATAGGGAATCTGGCTGGGATCAGAGGTGTGCATTGGGATGCAGATCCTGTTGGAGGAATTAAAAACCCTTCAGGTTTAGGCCATATATAACATTACACACACACACGCACAAAACACTAATCATGTCAATAAAAACAAAGGCTTTCTTTCATTTTGTTAATCTTCTCTCCTTCTAATCATTTACACTTTAATGATGAGCCATAACACCAGTATGGAATTCTCACTTTTAATACATTTTATACACTGTACACTGTTGCTCACTTATTAAACACTACATTACACAGTCCTGTCTAAAATGTACCAAGAGACAAAGGATGCATTTTTAGAGCATTCTGGTGTGGAGACTACCAGAAAACTTCAGAAGTTTCTGGACTACACATCATACGTTACACAAGAACATCTGGAACGAAGCCTCCGTTCCATCAGTGTATTGTACTGTGTATCAGCGGTGGCTTCATGGAGATGTGAATATTGCATAGCAGAAACAAATGACGCTGAGCTTGGTGCTTTCATGGAGGCCAATAAAACCATCAATGTGCTGCTTTGTAATGTCTCCGGGCTGTGCCTACTGGCTGATGTGCAGACCTGAGGGTTAAAAAAAGATAGTGAATTTGTGTCATATTTTATCTAATAGGGATACACTGGTTACATTGGGATCTGAGAAAATTCTGGCTATGAAAATGTGTGAGCTGAACTGGAAAGTTGTTTAAATGATTTTAGGAGGTCTGAATGTTTTTCTTCTTCTTTCTCATTCATAAAATGCACTTTGTCATCCTTTTTATGCACCCTATCATCTAACATAGTCTAATCTCAGCATGTGTTCATGGAGATTTGCATACTACATTTCGTTTTATAAAGTCCCCTGGTTTGAAAAAAAACAAGAGCTAATTTCTTGTTTTTTTGTGTGTATTTTAATTAAAATATGAGTTTCCCATGAGTTATACTTATAAAGCATACTTCTACATCATTTGCTTTTCGCTCTGCATTGTGACAGTATGGATTAGATAGACCACAGAGCAAGCAACCTGACAGACATATCAAAATAATACTGCTCTTCTTTGAAAATATATTACCCTTTTTCTTCCTCGAGCGCTCTCCTTTTTTAAATACAGCTGTTGCCAGGAGTTCACAATAGCAATGAAAATATTGAGATTTCGATTAAAATAGTATAGCACAGGTGGGCTATACAGGTGGGATCATAATACAAAACATATCTTAAATGTCTAACAGCGACAGCGTCGAGGATAAAAATAATGACACATTTTGAAAAGGCTCATTGCACTTTATATATGGCAAACATGACAGTAGCTTTAATGTAAGCCAGGTGTAGTCCTTTTGTTCAAGTCTCTTCATGTAAAAAACAAAACAAAACAAAAAAAATGCAAAACAGTCCATGGTCCCCGCTGATCTGCCTGGATTATGTTTTTCTTCTTCTTTAGAGTAGCAGGAGGGCAAGCTTTTATATTCCAATCCCTTTGACAAGAGAGGCCTCCAGAGTAATGTTGAATTCTTGCAAAGTCTGTAACACTCTGATCAAAGAGTTCACTAGAGAACGGTCTTTTAGCAGTGCCATGTCCTCGTACATCTGTGCTGTGATGGGACAATCAGCCAGTAGAGCTATCCAGTGGTGAAGCAAGTGATCTCTGAAGGGGATAATACAAAGACCAGGATGGTTAATCATTACCAGAAATGTGTCAGTAATTGGTTATATGGCATAGTGACTTGCATAAGTACACAGTATAAGAATTGCATATCAGTAACACTGCTCATCATCCTGAGAACCTCATTTCCATAGTAAAGCATGGTGGTAGTAGCATCATGTTGAGTGTTTCCCTTGGCCTCTTGGTTGCTTCTCTGACTAATGCCCTCCTTGCCCAGTCCCTGACTTTTGGTGGATGGCCTCCTCTAAGGCAGAGTCTATTGTCCCAAATTCTTTCAAATTTTATTAATGGATTTTTATGCTCCATGTGATGTTCAAAATTTGGGATTTTTTTTTTATAACCAAACCCTTATTGATAGTTTTCTAAAACTGTGCCTGGGACTTGTTTTGACAGCTCACTGGTCTTCACGATGCTGTTTGTTTAGGCATATTCTCTAAAAACTCTGGGGCCTTTCAGAAACAGGTGTATTTGTACTGAAATCACATGACACTTTAATTGCACACAGATAGACAGCATTCAATGAATTATGAAACTTCTAATGGCAACTGGTTGCACCTAGACTAATTTTTGGAATTTTACAGCAACTCTCAGGAGGTTCACGGGGTGAATAATTGCAATCCACTGTAATTAATATTTCTAAGTTATGAAAGAGAAGAAGGTGCAACAACAGGAAAGCTGTATTAGCAATTACATTTGTGTTCCATGTGTGATTTTTGGTTGTTAACCTTCAGATATCTGTGCTTGGTTGATGAAATCATTTACACAAGATTACTGACTAACCTGGCTCCAAGGCACACGAGCAGCTGGAACTTTCCATCTTTGCCGATGTTTCTGGGGGTGCTGCTGATGGCGCGCATGAAGCGACAGAAATGGCGCACCCTCGTCTGATAGTTTTCATCCTGAGTTACCTGACTCTGCTCAGCACTTTCAAAGTAAACCTGCGCCTTTTCTGAAGGGACAGGATCATACAGACATGGTACAATATCAATTTATATATAACACACTCAAGAGTCATTCAGGATTATTTTAAATAGCACATTAGATTATCCAGAAAATCCCAAAGGCTTAAATCAACTTGTTTATTACCAAGTAAATCCCAAATAAAGACGTTCTTGAAGAGACGTGGTGACTTGAAGCCGTGCTGGAACACCTGCTCGAGAGCCCAGACGAGACCGTATTCTCCGCAGAGAAGAAGAGTCAGACTTCCTCTCTGAAATCAGACAGAGAGAATGATTCTCAATAAACATACTCAATAATCTACTTTATTGTGATACCTGACAAAGATTATAAAAGCAAAATCTCCTACTCAATACCTCTTTCTCTGGTTTATGGAAGTGTTTCACAATTCCATTAATTGCCTCTCCGACCCCCTCCTGGATCTGCCCCGTGTTCAGCTCTGACAAAAGAAAAAAACCCACACTATTCATGTGGCAGGCTGATATAACAGGAGTATTAAGTTTACATTTGTCATGTTGGTACTCACTTGGTTTGCTGTTTGGTGAGATGGTAACGAATCGGCGCATCATCCCAGGCGACTGCTGCATGGGAGGAGTGCGACACATCCTGTCGTCATTCTCTGAGCCTGCAGTCACCAACTCTCCCACTAGAATCCTCTCCAAACTGCCATCGTCCACGCCTTTTCCCAACCAGCGGCCACATGGGAACCTCAACACAAACAAACACGTCCATATCTCCTGTTCTATAACGTGATGTCACATTTATTGCTGGTATTAATAAATCTGATTCTCACTTGTAAGTGTGTCCTGTGATCCCATTTCGGACGAGGACACACTCCACCAGCCACTTGGCGTACAGGCCTGAGTTATCATGGCCCATCTGCACTGTGGTCAACTTGCCCAGGTTCTGGCACTGAGAAGAGAAATCACAATAAATCTAGCATGGGACTAATCTGGATCACACCTTTAATCCACCTTTACAGTGTTATTAAACTTTATTTATTTGGTCAAAAAATGGATATTTGATGAAATGATGTAGACGGGGGCCTGGGTGACATCATCAGGTCGTAAAAATGTAATTGCACAAAATAACAGTAGAAATAATTTAATGATTATTAGGGGGTGTGTTAGGCATGGTGGTGCAGTGGTTAACACTGTCGCCTCACAGCAAGAAGGATCTGGGTTCGTGCCCAGCGCCAGACTGGGGTGGAGTTTGCATGTTCTCCTTGTGCCTGCATGGGTTTCCTCTGGGTGCTCTGGTTTCCTCCCAAAGACATGCAGATTAGTTCAGCTGGCTACTCTAAATTGCCCATAGGTGTGTATGTGTACCCAGCCACCAGATGAGGGTTTGGGTCCCTCTGGTGTGCTATAAATCATCCAAGAGAATTTATAGAAACTAGCTGAGAAATTTTCAGAACGGATTCCTGGATCGCCGACCCTCAACCATGAGGACGGCGACAGACAGACAGACGGGGTGTGTTGATAATATGCTTGAATTGTCCTTGATTCAACAGTCCACCTTATCTCAATATTTTGCTACTGATGAAAAAATCTTAGCTAATGTATTTTTTGTTAGTAATATACAAAATAACTCCAAATGTCAACCGTTAAATGTGTGACTGCAGGAACAAAGCGTATAAATTGCCACTTATGTTTCTATCAAACTTGTTGGTTTATTTTTTATTTCTGCTTCAGTTGTCTATAGTCTGTGAAAGACTATTTCTGTCACATTTGGATGGATGGATGGATGGATGGAAGGAAGGAAGGATGGATGGATAGTACCTTTACTGAGCCAGAGGGGAAACTGTAGAAAAGTCAGGTTCTGTCTGACTTCTTTTTTTTTTTTTTTTTGCCAAAAATGATTTCTTGTTATAAATGTTTTGTACATGCCACTTAATGTATGTGATAATTTTTTACACCAAAATATTGATCAAAAGTACAAAGAATTACAAGGTCAAAGAGTTTGACCTTACTGAAAAGTTTGACCTTATTTTAAAAAAATTTCAATAAGGTCAAACTTTTCAAATAACATCTATATAGCAAATATTATTTATGTACTATTAGAAATAGTATCAGAAATATTAAATAATATTTACAATATTAAAAGTCTTATAATAAATATTTTAATTTAATATTAAAAATACTATTACAAATAGCAAATAATATTTATGTAATTTAATTATTAAAATCACAAAATCGTCTGCTGGTAAACTTGTATATATAGTTAATATATACATAAATATTATTTGCTATGTTCAAACTGGGTCATGTATTCGCTCTGTTGAGAGATTTCACATAAAAAAAAAAGCAACGGAAATTTGGTTTGTGGTCATTGCTGCGTATAATTACAGTGTAATTGTAGTTGTTCAATACAGTTGAATAAGGGTCACATGATGGGACTTGCACACTGTTTCACTGATGCTGAGACACTTTGCAAGTCAGTGTGGGTAGGAGTGCTGGAAGTGCTCCTTTCAAGCATGGTGAAGTTTCTGAAATGAAAAACCAAACAGAATTACATAACAACATTCCTCACCTCAAACGTAATCTCCAGAGTGTTTTTTGGCACCTGGAGTACTCCGGTTTCAGCCAGCTCCCCTGACACACACACCCAGGGGTTAGCTGTGAACATGGAGCCACCCAGCTTCTTACTAGGAATGACCACCACATGATACGGCATCACTGCAGGACAGAGAAAGAGAAGTCAGAAGAACGTACTCCAGACCGGCATGCTGAGTTCCACGGTGCTTGTGTGATGCTGCTGCTACAACTCACTGATTGTGGTGAAGACATTGGTGAAGCAGAAGTAATCGACGGCATTGAAAGACAGCAAATGATAGAGAAACTGTTCCTTCTCGTCATCGCAGCGCAGAAAGGCATAGCGCTTATACAGCTTCCTGAGGCAAAAGAAAGAGCAAATGAAATGTGAAACGTGCCAGCAGAAGGCATGTTTTTTCATGTTCAAAGACACTGCGCCAAAATGGAAAGAAGATACTTCAAAAGAATCCGTGCACAAACACGACCCAGTTTACCCTGATGAACTCATTAATAATAAAATGTGTTTTCATTTTTAATGGTAGATTGTTACATGGGGAGGTGATACTTCAACTGTGTTCATTTATTATAGATACAAATCTTCATCTGAGTTGAACAGATTAAAGAGTTTGGTTTAAAGCCAAAAGAACGGAAAAAAGAGGTCCACTCAGAAGTTATAATCACAGAAGAACTTGATCTGAGTAATATTCACAGAGCATCATATGGTGGTCTTACTTGGTGAGCTCGTGATCAGACAAGAGCTGTTTTAGGTGTCTGGAAAGAAGTTTCTTCTCCATGGAGAGACGAACCCAGGCTCTGGCCTTCCCTACGTCTGTCTTTATCTCTCCAATGTTCTGAATGTGCCTGCAAAAAAAAGCAGTGTTCTGAGAATGTTTTTATAATGTTTCTATCATACTGATACAAAAGTTTAGGTTGTAGGAACGTTAACACTAATGCATGCACAATTTTATTTTTGGTGAACCTTGGGTGAGTGTACTAATGTTGTACTAACAACATAGTCAAGCAAACCATTATCACAGAAGAAAATATTAGGAAAATTATTTGTGAAAAGGTATAATCTAACCTTTTTTTTAGAAGGTAATCTAGTGTGGGGAACAGATCTAGAGGTAGACAACTATCAACTAAAATGTTATCCACTTTACATACACAGGAAATCAATATAATGTGAGGAATTGTTATCTTGCTTTAAACAGTTAAAAGATTTCAAATCCTGGCTGTGTTACTCTAATACAACTGAAGCAGACATCCAAGATTTAATTTAAAAAATCATTTATTTTCTCAATATTGTTGCACAACATTTCTAGCTTTTTAGTTTATTCTTTATCTGTATTTTTTTCACAACAGTTGGTCTGGATTTTTGTGTTCTATGATGTCCAAAACGCCACTAGCACTGAGGACTTGGAGAGGAAAGGAGGGCAGCAAGAGGAGCTTTAATCTCAGCCCAGACTTCATCAGCCAGCCTGCTTTTGTCCCTCAGAGCCAGTATCCTGGCAGAGCTGTTCAGGCACATTCACTGTTTGCAGTCTGTAAGCGCCACCCCATCCCCTGATATTCTCACTAATGTAGTCCAATCCCTTCTAGACAGCGTTCACCCTTTTCTTTCTTCAGTTACCACGAGAAATAAGCACGAAGTGGCGATTAGAGAAACAGGAAAAAAGTTGTCCCTGGAAAACTTGTCTAATACTAACACTAATTAGATCAACTTCAATATTAATAGCACAATAATGCTAACATAGTAATTAACGCTTACATTAAATAACGTTTTAAAATGAACCAAATAAAACAAATAAACACCTGTATTAATTTTCAATCATGAATAATTAAAGCTGAATGGCAGGGATTGATATTTATATGCACTGGAGTTCTGTCATTATCAGTATTTAGTAACATGCTAGAATTTAATTCTAACTTCAATTAATGCATCTAAGTAAATAAGTAAATAGTGTTAGTTAAGGGAAACTTAATATAAAGCATTAACCATCAATTATGTTATAATTATTCACTCACTAATTAAAATGCACCTTATTATTAATATTTGGTTGGTCAGTAAGAGCTGCTGTTCTGCGAAGGGAAACTGTGTGTTTGGTGTGGCATGTTAAAGGTCTTCCTGTGCTGTTTCACCAGAAGATCCTGCTGGAGGGCGTGCGCTAATCAGACTGGAAGTAACATGACAAGACGCACCAACCCTTTTCCATCTTCTTCACACAGCTTGGAGACAACATCTACCCAGATCCACCATTCTGACTCCCAGATAAAAGTATATTTCTAATAGGACTTTCTCTGCTGACATTTCGATATTAGATACAAGAGTCTGGATGCTAAAATATAATAATATACACTCACCGGCCACTTTATTAGGTACACCCGTACACCTGCTGATTTACGCAGTTATCTAATCAGCCAATCCCTTGACAGCAGCACAATACATAAAATCATGCA
>JAOTRR010000004.1:5805805-5816815 GCA_028570945.1 Gogo arcuatus
GGGGTGGGGTGGGGCGTATATGTATGAGGCATATTTGAAAATGAGTGCAGTTTCAGTCTCCCACTCAAGGGCAGGGGCTGGGGGAAGTGGGCCACCCACCTCTGGTCAGAGGGTGTTGAAATTTTTTTTAATCAGAATTTCATGATGTGGGGAAATAACAAATGGGTAACTTTACGTCATTGGCCTTGCAAGGTTCAGGATGATTTAACCAGTAGATGGCATTTTGAGCCATTTTCGACACATGAATTGCTGGTTTTATTTTTTTTTAAAAAGTAATTTTGTCAATAGTAACACCAGCATTGATGTTTCTTCACAGTACATTCATATTTAGTTTACAGACACATTTATGTCTGCAGTACCTCTTTAATGTAATTAGCAGTGTACAAGGTTTATAATTGAAATCTGACTCGTCTTTGCTAATTTGTCTGTGTATCTTTCCCTCTCTGTTTTCAGAATCAAAGATGATCGAGAAGCACGGGGGTTACAAATTCACGGTTCCGGTGGTGCCACCCACTTTCAACTTCGGCGGCAGTGCCCCTGGAATGAATTGAGTCATCCCTTTTCCTCCCCTTTCTTACCCTGTGACTGATTGTAGTGAAGTGAAAAAAAAGCTTGTGTTGTTCCCTCAAGTAGTGGTTCCAGAACTGGTTTTCTCACTCGCTCTTCAATCTGACTATCAATCTAGACAGCACCAGAAGACGTGGGAAGGCAACCAAATGCAACCAATGGCTGGGGAAAAAAACAATGAACTTTCAAGATGAAAAAAGAAGCTCTGAACAATGTTGTCTTATGGAATCTATTTACAAGAGGGATACCATGACGGCAGCTCTTTTTCTTCCCACCTACATGCATCGGGGGCTATAAATAATCGAAATTGATAGTGGGACTGAATCTCATCATTTTCACTGTTCTGGCCAAGGGGCCTCTGTAAGATTATACCTCTGGCAGTAGTGTCCACTTTTTTTCTGCATAAACGGAAATCATGTTATTGTATATACAAGGAAAGGCTCTTAATTTTTAAGCAGCCTGGAAAACCAACCAGAGGCATTTGTAAGGTGACAAATGTGTATTCAAATGTAGCATATTGGATACTTATACTTGTCATAGCACTATGTGATGCCTGAAATCTGTAAATTAATAACTAGCACTTTCATATTGTTCAGGTCTCTTAGCCTTCTGTATCAGACTTCAAAATTTTTTTAAAAACACATTCGAAACTATTTAAAACAGAGTACCTGTAACTTGGTTACTTGGCAGGCAGGTTGTCCCATGATGTCTGGTTGTCCTGATGAATTAGTTTTCGGTGGCGGGGCAGTACTTCTGCTGCTTGTAATGGAAATGTTTAAGGTTCCAGAAAACGGAATGCTCTTAGTGTTCAGTTCAGGACATTGTGTTAAGAGCACTGAAGGTTTGAGTAACTAATTGCCGCATGTACAATTGGGCTGGTTTGTGAAGGTCTCAAGCATTTGGTTGATGTATGGATGAACCATCTATATATAACATTAAAAAGAAAAATGACTTCATTGGCTTCTTTGGTAATATGGTGTCATACAAACATGTTTGAAAATGGTCAACACATTTGTAAGTTATTTTACTACATAAATAATAAAACACAACATGGCATGCTGTTAAAGGAAAATAAAGATGAACTGATTCAGTGATAATTTCCAATAACAGCATGTCCTGAAATTTTATTCCTCTTATACCACATCAATTGGCCAATAATTACCATCAGTTAAGTTACATTTTAACGATGTTCAATTAAACTAGTTCCTGTCATCACTTAAAATATAGCAATTTTAAACACTCATTCCATCACCAGCCTCTCTTTTCTTCTTACACTTGAAGTAAATAAGATGCTGTTTGTTATTGAGAAACCCACAAGCGCAACGTCTTCACCCTTGAAGACTTTCCTGTGGTGGAAAACTGACTGTTAGAAACCTGTGATGCTGGAGACTCCTTCCGTTAATTTTAAACAAACATTATAAAGAACTTCATATCAATGATTAGTAAATAATTTGTTTATTAGGCTTAGATTATATGAAGCTTCGGACACAAGTTAGAAACAGGTATTCCAGCTGGCACTGCTGTCAGACCTACTGTTATAAGGGGGGGGGGGGGGAAGCTTCATATATCCAATACTAGTGTTGTACTTTCTTGGTCTCGAGACCACTTTTTGAAGGTCTTGGTTTCGTCTCGGAATCAACCGCATTTTTGCTCGGACTTATCTCGGACAGAGGACTCGGGATTTTATTTCAAGACCGGTCAAGACCACAACTGCAGGGATATCACTAAATTTGCCTGTGTATTGTCTTATTTGTTATCATTCCTGTGATCGGATGTAAAATTTCCTGCTTCAAATGCAACCAATAATGTGACATTTGCTGATTTTAAATTTTTGTTACTGTTAACAGCTGTCACCTCTCCCTGCCCCCCTTCACACACGTTCTGGTCTTGACTCGTTCTCGCCCTGCCTTTGTCTTGGTCTGGTCTCGGTCTTGATGCACTCTGGTCTCGGTTTAGGTGGTCTTGACTATAACACTATTCAACACAGACCAAGGTTTGTAGATATTTTTTTTATTATTTAAGGACACCAGAAAAAAAATCAAGCAGTTAAAAGCCTTGTACAGAGCCCCAAAGGGCTGTTTTACAGCTTATATAATAAAGGCCTACACTTGGTACATGTAACACCTTTCACATCAAGCCTTTAAATATAATTACAGCATTGTGCATGGAGATATTAATAGCTCTACAATTTCCAAAGACAAAGAGCATTACATAAAAGCTCCTATTATCCACTTCATGTACTACTATTATCTTTCTATCTCAATTGTACATTTATGAGATGGCAAAAGGTGTTGCTTTTGGTTCCTCAGGCAACTGGTTCTTCTTAACCTTGAGTCCCAAAAGGCTGCATATCTTCATCAGCATCAGATCCACAATTTCCTCTTCTTCAGATGGCTAAGCAGGAGAGACAAAGATTTTTAACGGGTAGATTTGAATTGTTCTTTGTATAGTTTAATTAAAAATACAGGTAAATGCCTGTACCTTATGGTGTATCTGTTCTTCAGAAAATGCCACCAAGATAACGGATATAAACAGGTTCAGAACCACAAACGTCATGAAGATGATGCAAGAACCAATGACAAATGCACCAAGAATAGGATTGTAATGTAACACCTGGGGTTTTTATGGGGGGAAAAAAAAAAAAAGATTACAATCATTAAGATTCCTCATGATGGAGGAACATGCCTATGATGATCTCACATACTTCCTCATAGTTGAAGATCCCCAGTTGTAAGCTTACGATGGTCTTGGCAGCATGTAGAAGAGTGTGGTATGAATAAAGCTTCCAACCATACATTAAATTACACTGTGGGAGGACAAACCAGATGAGAAACATGGTTTAAGTTTAAAGTTTTATCAATATTATCAGTCGTTGTTTGCCATGTTTCTGAAAAACATTTCCCTCTCCCAGTCCTTCAAACCTTTTTGATGGAAATGGCTTTTCTATGCCATTAGTGTTGTCAGAGCTGCGTTGTAGACTTAGGCTACTAGTGTATTCATATGTTGCTTCTGCTATGCATGATTGTCTTAGAAATATGATGTTTGTTGTTTGTGACGCATGTCTCATAAAAATGATAGAGGGCATACTGGGAAAAGTGTGTTCTCATTAAATTCACGTAGAGGTCACTTTCAGTTACGAATGTGAACCATCAAGATAAAGACATCTGAGCAAAAAAATTAAGCAATGAAGCTTGTAATGTGAACATGCTTGTTGTAGCTGAGAAAACATACAAATCAAATTCAATTCCAAAATTCTTACAGCAATGGAGTAAGCCAAGAACATAATTGTCATGACGATGATGAAGCCAGAGATGTCGTTCCACGCCCGACGCAATGTTGCGGTGATCATTTGCAGTTTAGGGTTGAGGCGCAGCAGGTGCCATAGTTTGACTGTAGCCAGCAGAACCAGGAAAGCTACAAGGTATCCAAGAACTCCATCTGCTGCGGCTGTTTCATGGAAGCTAGCATGTCTGGCAGAGGAGCAAAGGATTACTGGAGATGTATGGCAAGCAAATGTTCGCTGACAAATAACTCATTTACATTTAGTTTCATATCTTGAATTCAAGGGATTAAATGGCTAAATGCACTCACTGGTCTTTGTGGTTTTGATAGTACTCAATGTTCTGGATGCCCAACAGTTTCCTCTTGATGAAAAAACACAGTGCACTCCAGCTTAAAATAATGATGGCTAGCTCCAAAAGATTCCACTTGCTCCTGAAGTATTCCCACTTGTGCTGTTTCAGAAGCTTGCCCTGTAAAAAAACAAAACACGATATCCTTCTCACTCTAATTCTGTATTAAAAGAAAGCATAATTATTGACAGTTTTCATGTGAGAAGACTGACCTGCTGAAACATGTAATAAAGAATGAAGAGAAAATAGGTGGCCTCGGAGGCCATCATGAAAATATGAAAACCACCAGTTGACTGATAAAGGCGGACACTTTGTAGATCACTGCGATACTGAAATGCTCCTGTGAAACAAAAAAATACCTCATGAAGCTCCTGGATCTCATATAAACCAAAAAAACCCTGAATATGCAAGAAAATGAGACTCACCCACTGCTGTGGTCTCAAACATCAGTGTGACAATACAGAAGAGGTTGACATTAGCATTATACACTGTGAATTCCACAAAGATAGCACGAGTGTATTTGTCCACCCAGATGTTGTCAAAAAGGTACTGAAGCAAACTGTGGAAGGGAAACACCAGGGTTCAGAATATATCTGACAGTTCTGAATAGGCTGCAGCTAAATTAGCGGCGGTTAAGAAGGCCGAGTGGGATCTAGTTAGACTGAATTCCAGAAACCTGAAACTTTGTAAAACTTAGCTTAGAATTTATACCACAGCACTGTTGGGTGCTCGATTCTGATTGGTCAGAAGGTGTTGAATTACCTGTAACAGCATGGCTCAGGCAGTAGCTCATTCTAATACATTACTGTTTCTATAGTATCAGGTACACAGGGTCTCCACATAAATGGATTGTTGATATGGTGACATTTGTTTATTGTGATGTTTATTTAATCGTTATGTAAACACTGGCAAACCGCTGTGGTATAAGAAGAATAAAACACTTTGGGATGTGCTGTTATTGGAAAATTGGCATCACACCACCCCATCATTGATCCTCCTATAACAGTAAGCCCTGTCGTGTTTTGTTCTTTGTGTAGGCAACTAATTACAAGACACTGCATATGGTTTGTGCATTGAAAATGGAAGTGGTCCCTCTGAATGTTAAGAATAGTTGTAAAGCTATATAGATTTTTTTTATTTTAGGGAAGCACTATCTACCCTCTTCTACATACATGAACTCAAAGACACCCAGGACAGACTAGTGTCGTAGCTGTAAAAACAATTCAATTGAAATCCCACTGTCTCTAAAATGTAATCTGTACAAAATAATACAAGCATCTCCTCAACCCTGCACATCAGTATGATATATCAGTACCTGCTTGCATTTTGTTTGTTAGGCCCCAGGTCCACAACGAAGCCCCCACCTCTGTAGAAAGCCACCCCACCCCAGATAGGGTGCGCCCTGAGTCTGGACTGGGTTTGGTACTGCCATGGCATGAGGAGACTCTTAGACACATTTACATCTGTCGACTGGTTCCAGCTTGGACCATAGGAGCCCATGTCCTCCACATCCCAAGAGTATGGAGCATGGCAGTCATGAATGAAGTTGCTCATGAAGCTGGAGGTCCTGCAGGAGTCCTTGTGCACTCGAACCTGTCGGAGTCGGGCATTGCCTACAAGCTTTGAATTTCCATCTGTGATAAAGCCTATCATAATGACCAAATTATATCAGACATCATGAATACATTTGGTCAAAGTGGACATACACTTTATACACAGGTTAAAATATGTACCTGGTTGTCGCCCAAAAATGCTATTTAGGAGGGTGGTGTTTGCCCAGGTAAACACGTCTTTGTAGTTCATACTGTCAGCGATGCCGTTTCTGAAGCTCTGTTGAATGTGTTGGGTGAGGTAGTAAGCATTGGGATCTCGCTGACCGTAAGCCACCAGGAGTAGCATCCAGAGGAACCCCACATAAACTGTAAAGAAAACACTAAGCTGTCTTACACTAAGCTGTTGCTGTTTCCCAGTTAACCATTACATTGCAAATAGGTATTTCTTACTTAGAATCTCCCTGATGAGTGCAAAGACTTTCTGTTCTTTGATCATGTTGTTCCTCATCTTCTCAATATCAGACGGAGGAGGAGGCTGATAGAAACTGCATGTGCTGTCCCTCCTGGCAACGCATATGCCATCAGGGTCATCTGTGGTGCATAACTTTGATGAATGTTTGCAAAATACTAAATATAAGAAATTTCTTGAGAACTTTCATTCCTCTTCAGTAATCCCTTTATTCTGGTCAACATTATGGTAGATCCAAGCCTATCCTGGGAAAACTGGGCGTGAGGTTGGAATACACCCCGGATGGGACTCCAGCCCGTGGATACACACATTCATACACTCATTCGCACTTAGGAGCAATAGTCAATACATGTACCGGACTGGTTCTAGGAGGTGGAAAGAAACCAAAGAACCTGGAGGAAACCCATATGCACATGGGGGAAAATTCACAGACAGTCACCTGAGCTTAGGATTGAACCAGAGCTGGAGCTGTGAGGCAGCAACACTATCCACTACACCAATGTGCCGACACTTACTGGACATTTTTTTGCAGATTTTCTTTAAAGGTTACCTGTACTTGATAGAGCACCCTCAATTGAAACATCTCCATATTCCTCTTGGTCAACTCTCTTTAGAACCAGAGCAAAGAAGACGGCAAATCCAAGCACCTGAATACAAAGACAGCAACACTTAAAATTTGATTCACTGTTTAGATTCCACTTAATACAAAAAGGCCAAATTAATCAGGACCTGTTACCTTCATTGGCTGGGTAATGAAGAGGCTCTCGAAAAAAGACACAACCATAGAAATGAGCCAGCTAATAGAGCGGTCCGTTCCATAAGTCAGTCCATACATCATGGTGAAATATGCTGACACTCCACTAGTGGCTGCAACAAGAATCCAGCCAACAAACACAAACCACCAGGGCAAGCCTTTCTGACAGCACTTCTTATCACCTGCATGGTCCTCCCCCAGACTGGAGTTGCAGGATACCTGGTCTCTATTGGAGCTGGAGGAGAGATATGGCTCTAGCAATCGTTTCATGCCCTGAACTTGCAGCACTGCCTGAATGTAGCTCTCTGGTTTAGAGAATTGGGAAGGACCCAGCAGCCTCAGCTCTTTCTCCACATTCTGGAGTTGTTTGTAGAGATACTGCCTGTAGATACCGTGTTTCTCTTTTGGCATCTGTTCAGGACTCCTCTCTGGTCATGTAATAAAAAGAACAAAATGATACAGTATTAATGTATGATGTCTTAGAAACTAGTTTTGTATATGTTTAGCTTTTCAGTCCATACCATGAAGATTTACAGCCCCGAGAGAGACGGCAAGCTCCTTTTTAGAGGCATCAGAGTAAAACTCGCCTCCTACACGGTTCTGCTGACAAATAATATCTTCGACTAGTGACAGGAGAGCATTGATATCCATTTTCTCAGGGTCTATCCTTGGCATGGGGCTCCTCAGAGCCTTGGAGAGTGATAGGGCTATCCTTTTGATGTCCTAAAATTGTACATGAGCAAAAAGAACAAATATTTAAAATATTCCAGAAAATGGGAATCTTCCTTTTTAATGAACCATGTACTCTCATGTACCTTTATTACAGCATCTGGTGTGATCTCCTTATGGTCACTCTGGGGAGAAGGAGGTTGGGTTGGCGACACTCGTCCTGCTTTTCCTTGCTTAACAGAATCAGTCATAGACTGTTTAGGAGTTTGATCTGTTCTTCGTTCCCTTGGTCGGACGTTTCTGAAGATGCTCACAATAAGAAGATTGATGGGGAACATAATAATAGAGCTCTGAATTCCAATCATCACTTGCTGCCAGGTAAACTCAATCTTACCTGTAGTCAGAAGTTGATAGAGCATTATTCGTGATTAAAGCGCTTCAAATTGTCATGACAAAGTTAGTAGTGAAATAAATGGGCATAAACATCCATTACCCAGATCCATGGTCTGCTCAGAGGGGTCAGTGGGAATCCCCCAGAACATGATGCTGGTCAGCATGGTGCAGAGCAACAGAGAGAAACAGCATGAAACACGCTGCACTCGAGTGAAGTTACTATTAGGTGGCCGATTGATCACCGAAAACCAAATGTGACCATCTTGGAAATCCTTGGTGGTTTTCATAAAGAACAGATTACTGTTGAAACAGAAACATGAAGCTATAACACATGATAAATACAGAAGTTATTTTTATAACTTCTGATAAAATAAATTACTATCAGCTATGTTATACGTATTGATGTACACTATGTGGCCAAAAGTATGTGGATACCTGACCCTCACAACTTAGTGCGGACCTTTCCCAAGCCGTTGTCGGAAAGTTGGAAGTGCACAATTGTCTAGAATGTCTTTGTATGCTGGAGCAAGATTTTCTTTCACTGGAACTAAGGTGATATCCATGAAGACATGGTTTGCCAAGGTTGATGTGGAAGAACTCAGGTGGCCTGCAGAGAACCCTGATCTCAACTGCACTGAACACCTTTGAGATTAATTGGAATGACGGCTGCACACCAAGCCTCCGTGCCCGAAATCAATACCCAATCTCTGTGGCTGAATGAGCAAATTCCCACACCCATGTTCCAAAATCAAGTGGAAAGCCATCCCAGATGAGTGGATATTATTATAACAGCAAAATAGGCACAGTTCAATATTAAACGTCCATAGTTTTGAAATGGGATGTTCGATAATAATGTGTCCACATACTTCTGGCCATATAGTGCACCTTCAGGGGGATATTGTTCATTGAAATAGCCAAAGTTACCCACCTAAACCTTTTTAAGTCCAGCTCTGTTGCTGCAGGAAACACTTTGTCCAGAGTGCACTCTCCTACATCAATGGCCAGCCATGAACTACATAAGAAATGCCACTTTTGCCCTGTCTCCAGGTCTTGGACCATCGCCTTATTAACATACCTGAATAGTTGATATTAAAGGTAATCACACGGCTCTAATACGAATGTCAGTTTAGGAATGGATGTGTGCAATAAAATATGACAACGTGCTGTTGTAGGAAAATAATCACCAGCAGAGTACTGCGATGTGGCCCGACAACCAAAAGTAGATTATTTTTTCTCTGTCTGTTACAAAGTTCTGATACTGGAGGCTTTTTCCAAAAATGTTAAACAAACATCTACAACCTTTACCATTTCAATGATTAAAGTTTTTAATTTTTTTTATTATTATTATGCAACGATTAGGTGGGGCATCTGCCATACAAGTCCCTGTAAATTAGTTGTTGCTATAGAAAGATAACGTAATAGAATGAGTGCATTGTATAAATCTGATTTGTCTTCCTGCTATCAGAGTTGCTGCTTTAGAAATTTAATTAACATCTAAGCAGTTAATTTTGAGTATGTAACAGCTTTGTGGTATAAATCTAATACATTAAATGTAGGCTATGGGAGTGCAGAACAGGTTTTTTTTTTTCTTTTCTTTTTTTTTTTTTACCAGGCAGGATGTTTCCCAGAATTATCATGCCATAATCTGATGCTCTGCAGCTCTCCAAGTGAGAAAGGCGTGGTGAGGAGGAACATGTCCATTCCTCCTCTCTCAAATACCGGCTTGTCTGGGTCAGTTAGATGATGGGGCTCACTCTCTCCCTCAGAGCCCATTAGAGTCACTGTAACCTGTGGTAGCAGTGGGAATTATGGAATAACACTTAGACATTTCTTCTGATTGAACATTCAGGATGAGGTAGACACACTGACCTGAGAGGATGTAGAAGCTCCCCGGCGATGCCCAGTACTGATGGTCAGTAAGTAGCGATATTCAGCCAAGGGGTCATTGTCCTCTAGCACTGTGACTTTCACCTTTAAAGATCACATTACACCATACATAAAAATCATGCATCAATATCTTGAGACAAAATCTTTAGATAAAAGGTATGAAGGTGATTCCATGATTTTGATTTAATTTATTATGCCTATAAACATTTTGTAAAATTTCTTTTCATTGAATCTAAGAAAATATGCGTCCAAACTTTCAAAAGAAAAAAAAAAATGCTAACCCATCTCAGACAGCAATCACATTTGAGTAACAAGTTTTAAAATAACAGGGCTGCATTTTAGCACAGAATTAGCAAATACTCAAAATGTTGCTGACTAGCATCTATGCTAATGGAATAAGACTATTAGAGGCATTCTAATGATTTACTTAAAATTTGTTTTCCTAAATTAATAATTTACTTTCAATCTATTATTTGGGTAAGAAAATTGTACTTTCAAATGATCTAGTTAACATCATGAAATATATAAAATAAAAGAATGAGTTAACTTCATTTTCTTCTTCTGATGATCTTCAGAAAATTTGGATAACACAATGTCCTGTTGAACCCATGACTTGTGGAATATTCCCAATATTTTATAGGGGTGAATGAACTAAAATGTACATTTTTCATAACCTATAATGGATGACTCAGTGGAAAGGATGTTTCAAGCATGATGTGTTCAATGGATTTACACGTCAATGCAAAAATAGGATTTAATGTATTTTAATGATGATATTTAAATGTAATGTGTAGTTATAGTGGACTGGTATGGGTAAAAGGATGTTTTCTAAATTCTGTAGATGGGTTTTATTAATCTTTTAAGCTATTTATCTGAAAATGCACATAGGTTTTTCCGAATGTCACTTTACATATGTTTAAAATGTCTTTTACCCTCACTTTACATACATATTGGTAAATGTAATATGAGTGGGACACAAATGGCACCCCGATCATGGCATTACTAATAAAATAGTAAGTACTAGTGTTGTGGTACTTGAGACCGGTCTCAAGACCACTTTTTGAAGGTCTCGGTCTCGTCTCGGAA
>JAOTRR010000004.1:5816915-5828675 GCA_028570945.1 Gogo arcuatus
CAAATGCGACCAATAACGTGACTCATTGCTAATTTGAAATTTTTCTTCCTGTTAAAGGCTGTCACCCCTCCCCACCCCCCTTCACACACAATGGTCTGGTCATGGTCTTGACTCGGTCTTGCCCTGCCTTGGTCTTGGTCTTGACTCGGTCTCAACCCCTTAAAATCTTGGTCTTGTCTTGGTCTCGATACACTCTGGTCATGGTCATGACTTGGTCTCGGTTTAGGTGGTCTTGACTACAACACTAGTAAGTACATGTTGTTTTTATATTTATGCTTGCTTAGAAGCAGAACATAAGATAAAAAAAAAACATTCCAATCTGACAAAAAAAAAAAAAAAACAGGACTGCAATAAAGAAGACCTTTGCTGTGTCTTGGATGTCCTTTCTTCGTGCCCAAACCACTACTATGAGGTAGACGAGGAAAATGGCGCCCACAAAACACACCACCACAGGGTTATTGACAAACGTGGCAAAAAGTTCCGCAGTGCGGGACACATCGACCAGGTTGGGCATAACAAAGAAGGAACTCCCAAAAAATGTCAAATGGGTACACAGGCATTGAGTAAGCAGTGGTGTGGTACGAGGCCCAACCTGAGGAGACAGATAAGTGAATGGTTCGACAATCGATATTCTCTTCTTTTAGTCTGTCTTTGAGAACATCTACTAGTTAAACTTACCCTGCAGCCGTAATCACTCCAGTTGGTTTCAGTCTTATCCCAGTACTTACACTGAGCAGCTATCGACATGATGTACACTGTGGCATTCGAGGAGTTTACACCTGCTTGGCCAATAGGCCTCACCAGAAGATAGTAAATCCCTACTTCTAGTGCTATATCCCTGGGGTCCAGCACCCATGCATACCTCTCTTCTATATCACACAAACATTATCACAATCATCATACATTTAAATTACTATATTAATCTTAAAGTCGTTAAAAGAAAATTCCACTCTGAAACACATTAAATATGTCTATACTGAAATATTTGTGATGTGAATGCTTAGCGATTCTGATTATTGGTTGGTATTTGTATTTCTGTTATTCCCATGAGCTGTTAGTTGTTGTCTGCTGCTCTGATGTCACATGAGGACATGATGTTTTATGTCATATTTATGAGAAATCCAACATAGAATAGTGAAGACAGCAAACGTTGGACTAAAAGACACAGTTGTGTTGAGTCACAGCAGAAAATCTACAAGATGTGATTTGTGAGGAGGTGAGAATGCTGGATAGAATGGAGGACTAAAGTGCTGCTGCATCAATAAAGCACTGCTGCATCTACTCTTTAGGTAGAGATAAAGCCAGGGCTAAATCCCAGTGGCACCACTATCAGTGGGTCAAATGGCATTGTGGGTAATGAAGGAAACTGTTAACGAAAGTAGGCCAACGTCATTGAAAGACGTTTTAAACTAAAAAAAAAACCCTTGAATTTCATTACAAAATAAATCTTGCATTGCACTGGAGATCACGTTAATTATAAAGATTAATACGCAAGTGGTTCAGAGTGGATTTTTCCTTTAAGTTCTGTCTAAATATCAGTTATTGAATAACCTGTTGAATTTCCTGGTTGAGGAAGCTGAATTGTGGTCTTGTAGTGAGTGTTGTTTGGGTAGTGTTCAAAACCCAGGAGTAAATGTAAAGGTATCTCTTCGGAGGGGTCCAATTTCAAAACCAGAGATATGTTTGGAGTCGTCACATTAATGACTAAGGTACTGTAGTTCCCCAGATCCAGAAATGTACTGTTAACTTCAGCCTCTGGTCTTGGTAAAATAATCTGGAAAACAAAGCAACACAAATACAACATACGTACAATATAGTAGCTCTAAACAATCCTAGATGCTAATGCTTTAATGAATATGTGCATCAAAAGGTTTTTAATACCAAAAAACATCTTACCTCAATCTCCTCACTAAGGTTTGATACTGGGATAACAGAGCCATTCTCTCGGGTGATGGACAAAGACGCCACCGCTCCATTTATGGGCTCGCCTTCCCTCCAGGGGAAAGGGTTTATCGCAAAACTCAGCATCTGTGACCAGACAAGAACACGGCAAATGGACAATATTATAAATTGAACATATACAATTAACACAACAATACGTTAATTAAAGGATAAAATAAAAAAGACAGGTATGGGCAAGTGCTTTCTCGGTAGAAAGAGACAATCACAAACTAGTAACTTGAAATTCGCACCCGCACATCCACTGGCTCTTCTAAATGCAGCACATTAGGACCCAAAGATGGGAGCACAAAGCTGGCTGAGCTGTTGTACTCAATACTGAAGGACTGTTTCTGAAGTGCCACTGGTGACATTCTAATGATATAAAAAGGATTTTTAAAAGACATTCAATTTGAACAAATCTCCATACAAACATAAATCCCAGTGCATGTAATATTTGTCACAAATCACACAAAAACAGAAAAACTTCACTGTTGACCAAGTGAATTTTCGCAAGTGATGACCATGTCCTCAACTAAAGGTCATGAAGTGTGATTGTGAAACTGTAAACATGGCGAAACCTCATTTTTAGAATTAGTTGAAAAACTGAGAACTAGTAAAGAAAGACAGAGATTTTATAGAGAATTTATAGGAAGTAGAGTAGGAAGGAGGTTGACCTTGAGGCATAGGTCTGTTTGGGTAAGGGTCTGACTGATGATTGTGAACAGAAAGTCAGATCATATTTTGAGGTGGTATTTTCTGTGTATTATGGGTAAATAATGATTCGTGTTTTCAGCCAAGCTGGTCTCTGTTTTTGTATTGCCTGTAGCTTACCTGTTTACATACACACTGATCTCAGAGGTCCTGACAATGATGGGTTCTTGGTCTATGCTTGCACCAGCCAGCAGCGCACTTTGTACATTGTCCGCTGCATTTAGCAAGTTTTCTGAGATGATTTCCTATAGCAAAAGAAAAGCCAAAGTCAAAGGAGAGGTGCAATAACTTATACAACAATGCTGTTGAGTTCTCAAATCTGACTGGCCCAAAGATGTTTGATTTTTTTTTTAAATAACAGATTAATTTTCTATAACAGCAGTGGTCTGTAATTAAAAATCACAGGTTTATATTACTGTACTCATTTTAATGCTCTTTGTTACTATATTATACATAATGAATAAAACTGTGTGATTGTTGGCAAATTGCTGTGATATATACAGTACGTATAAAATAATAGGAATATAATTAACTTCAAGGGGATAACAATAACTCCACTTCACATCAGGCCACATCACACAACCTCCTCATTGATTATTTTCCTGTAACAGCATACCCCAAATGTTTTCTTCCTTAAATATGGAGGTATTTACATATGAGATTTGACCAAAGTTCAGCTGGAGTATGATACCTGTTGGTCTGTGCTGGCAGAAACTTTGAGGATGTTACTGGCAGCCTGAATGATGGGTGTGGCCGTCTGCCTTGTTACTTCTTTGTCATCCCCCTCAGAGAGTGTGAGAGAGACCAGGGACATACTGAGGTTTGACAATAATGAGCTGGCCTCTAGCTGCAAATAAGAAAGAAACATTTGAGCGAAAATATTTGACAGAACTCCGCATTAACCAGAATAGTCTCCTGTTGGGAACAGGAGTACTACCTGAGCTGTGGATGTCAGCTCTTCACTCTGCGTAGTGAGGCCCACTACAGCGTCAGCTGTCTTTTGCACTTCTGAAGGGTTCCTGAGGGGGGCAGCATTCACAGCTGTGCCCAGGTCTAACAGCATTTGCTCTCGTAGCTTCAGTCAAGACAGGCATATTTATTACTTAGTGTGCAGAGATGTGAAATGATCAACAATCTATAAATAATATTATATTTGCACCTTCATCTTTGCATCTTGTTCTTGGCCCTCGGTTGTGTCCTCGTTCAGCTTGTTAGAAACAGACTGGAACATCTGGGCTAGTGTTGCCCCTGTCAGCTTCCCAAGCTGCAACAGCTGGTCCACCTGTTTGGACACAAAACTCTGCAGATCCTCCACTGTAGGCCCAATGCTAGCATCAATTACCTGAGATCATTGAAAAAAAACAAAAAAACAGGAAATGAATTTAAAAAAATACAATAAACTGCACTACACTCTTAGAAAAAAATCTTCGTTTTCTCTGAACATTGTACAGTATTTTGAATTTGATGTGTGAAGTATAAACACATATTTCCTTATCTATTTGTCTCTACGTTTTTGTTGTCCATTTATGTTTGCTTAAACAAACCATGTCATGAGTTAACTAATCAGACCAGAGAGCATAAATTTAAAATCTATGAAAGTCCTGACGTAATGTCTTTAGCCATGTAGCTAGGTCTGATGAGCTACCTTCAGCTAAACAAGCTACATAAATGCATGTGATTGAATAAACCACAACAGAGGAGCATTTATTGTCTCCGCTACAGTATTTTTTAAAGGCCTCTGAAATACTTTGATGTGGCTGCTTGGTCATGGTCCACCAGCCGTCAACGCATTAGGGTGATAAATTTAACCTTTTTTCATTAAGAAACCCCTAAAATTCAGTAACAACACTTGATTTAAAATTGATTTATGAAATTGAAATTGGCCTTTTTGGTTTCATTTTATGACAAATTGCTCTGTTTTGGAGAAAATCTGGTGCTAACTGTCTAACCACAACACAGTTTCAGTGTTAATGTAGTTATCATGGTTTGCCTTTGTAGGACAGTATAGCAACAGATTGTGTTATAGTTGTGTGCAAACCTGGACAGATAAGGTTGTGTTAATCTTCTGTCCTGCCACATTCTCAACAATGACTGCTACAACCAGGCTGTAGTTAGCATCACTCCCCACAGGGAGAAAGAGCGACTCCACGGTCTGGTTATGGCCACAATACAAGTAGCCACCTATAGCAGAGATCAAACAAAGGGTAGTAAAGTATCTTTTGTTTGGGCAAATGATGAGAACATTCTGAGCATTGGGTAAAGGTTTTCGCACCAGTGGATGTTCTGAAGCAGTACGTGCAGGGTCCAGCTTTGCAGAACGAAGGAGCCACAGTGCACGTGATGCTGAAGGGAGAGAGAATGTCTCCAACAGTGGGATTAATGTTACAGGATGGTGGAGGGGAAACGTCTCGCAGGGTATTAGTAGTAGTGGTGGGAGAACTAAAGGGAATATTGGAAGTGGTTATAGTAGACTCTGGGTATGAAGCCTGGGTTTGGGGTTGGGATGCAGGTTGCCCATTTGTGGCTTGACTATCAGGTGGTAATGTTGGGAACAAAGTAGACGAGGCACCAAATATTGGGATGGTGAATTCAGTTGATCCAGATAAGCCATCTCTTACACCTAGAATCCAGAATTTGATGCAAGTCTCATTAGCAAGTGTAGCCTTTTCATTTGTAAATCCTTGAAGAACTCCAAATAAAAATAAAACCAAGTGATACCCACCATAAGCAACGACATTTATGTTCTGCTGTGCATTGACTAGAGTTGCACTTTCGATTACGAAAGAGCTGATGCCTTCCTTCTGTTTCATCAGTGCCTTCTGTCCTTTTTCAGAATAGCAGAAACTCAAAACATCCTACAAGAAATGAAGCAAAGAAACAATAAATCATTAGATGAAATATTATTATATAAATATGGAATTATTACAAAAATATAAATACACTTACAGGTACAGGGTTTGTGTCCTCAAAGTACCAAACAATTTGCTGACAGCCTTCACACTGCAACTGCAACTTAACATTTGCATTGACATTCACTGGGTTGCAGTTGGAACATCTGAAGAGAAAATAGAATAAATATCAAGAAAATGTGGCAGAACCTGTTAATAATGAGCAATAAAAGAGACCAAAACCATTTTTTTCATAGTAGAAGCAGAAAGCAGGCCAAGGTACATGATAATATGGTGGGACAAGTTCTTGCAGTGAAAATATTTTTCGATTACATATCTGTTTTTCTTTAGTCATCTACCAGCTAAGCAACAAAATTCATTGTTGAAAATTACTTCACGTTTTGCTCCAGTAATCATACGTCAAGAAATTATCTACACTATCAGTCAAACGTTTGGACATACCGAAATTGTAAATAAACATTTACCTAAATTAAATGAAATAGTGATGTTAATGGACATGTACACATTTATTTCTGAATTAAATTTCAATTTTTGATAAGTAGTTTTTATTTAAAATGAAATTATTTTGCCAAAGCAGCAAGGAGCTTGGTCATGTAACAAATCCAAGCTGGCATGCAGATGCAAGTGCAGACAGTCTTTATTTGAGCCAGCCATTCAGCCTGCACTGAAGATCTACAAAGAGGATGTTCGAGGAAGGCACCAGGTCCTGATGGTGTCTCACCCTTTTGTCTGAAGGCCTGCGCTAAGCAGCTCACGCCTGTCTTCACATGAACCTTCAACAGATCACTGGAGCTGTGCGAAGTACCCTCCTGCTTCAAACACTCCACAATAATACCCACCCCCAAAAGGCAACTATTATAGGATTGGGGTCTACAGGACTATAGACCCTTTGTACTGACCTCTGCTGTCATGAAATCCTTCAAGATGCTGGTACTGACTCATCTGAATGACATCACAAACCCTCTGCTGGACCCCCTGCAGTTCACATACTGGGCCAACAGGTTGGTGGATGACACAGTGAACTTGGGACTTGACCTGATCCTTCAACTCCTTGATATATGCAAGAATTCTGTTCTTGAACTTCAGCTCAGCGTTTAACACAATCATCCTGGAACAATTACACAACAAACTGACCCAACTCAGCATGCCTGCTTCCACCTGCCAGTGGATCACCAATTTCCTCACTGGAAGAGAGCAGCAAGTGAGGTTGGGAAGATTTATTTCAGGAACTCAAACTATCACTGCGGGTTCCCCATTAGGTTGTGTGCTTTCGCCTTTTCTCTTCTCACTGTTCACTAATGAATGCATGGACCCCTCTGTCAAAATCCTGAAGTTTGCAGACAACACTACAGTCATTATTCTCATCGGTGATGGTGACAAGATGTAGTTAGATTTCAGGAGAAGCCCCCCAACCTAGCCAGCATTCACCGTCCTCAACAGAAACATGATGGCTGTGGAGTCCTTCAGGTTCCTGAGAACTACAATCACCAGGGACTTAGAGTGGGACAGTAACATCAGCTCCATCACTAAGAGACCTCAGAAGAGGATGTACATCCTGCGCCAGCTTAAGAAGTTCAACCTGCCTCAGGAGCTGATGGTGCAGCTCTACACAGCCATCATAGAGTCTGTTATCACCACCTCTATCACAGGCTCATGCAGCTCAGCCACCAAACATGACATTCACAAACTGCAGCGCATCATCAGGTATGCAGAAGAGACCATCAGTGTGAAGCTGCCCACCCTGCAGGGTGTGCACACCTCCAGAACTAGGAGGCGTGCAGAGAAAATCATTGCTGCCCCATCACACCCCAGCCATCACCTGTTCCAGCTCCTTCCCTCAGGCAGGTGCTTTAGCCAAATGCGGATCAAAACAGTGAGACTGCAGAAAAGCAGTTTCTTGCACGCCATCACACTCTTGAACAGTTGAACATAATACTGTTCATAATACAAAAAAGATGAGGAAAACTCCTCATCTTCTGTGCTTAACGTTTTTATTATTTTTTTCCTCTTTTTAATTGTATTTTCTTCATATTTATCTTAATTTAATCTATTTTACTACCTCTAATCCACCTGCTACACTCAGCACCTTAAACCATTCTCACTACCATATGCAAGGTTTACAGGCATGTGTGTGCACACAGTTAAACTCAGGTAGGAATGTGTGCCACTGTACTAGCTTGTAAAAAGACAAATACCTTGTATGTGTAAGCACACATGGCCATTAAAGCCAGATTCTGAACACGAACAAATAAAACTACTGCAGTGAAAAGAACAAAACTAGCAAAATAACCAAAGGACTAGACTATGCCAAGGCAAGAAAACATCAAAAGAAATACAATATAACAGTACACTAAACACACAAAAAACACAATGCTCAGCAACAAGTGAGACATGGCAGAACTTATATGGGGAAATTAGTTAGGGGAAACACAAAACAGGTATGCACAAAGACCGGAAGTAATAGACAACAGAAGAATGTACGTGAGGGTGCTCTCTAGCGGGGTTTTTTTGGGGGGGGATTGTCCATGATGAATGTGACATAGCACCCCCCCTTAAGGCATGGCTCCTGAAGCACCCAAATCTTAGTAGAGCCTGGACACCTGGGTAGAATGACATCCCTACCAGTGCCAGAAACGGGAGTGATGACCATGGCAAGACCAGAGGGGGGAGAGACCACCACAGTGAAGCCAGAAGTGGGGAGCAATGACCACGGTGAGACCAGACGGTGGAGTGACGATCACAGCGAGGCCTAATGGAGCAGTAAGGTGGAGTGACATTCTAAGTGGAACAGGATGTCAACAAGATCCCTGATCTGGACTTGTGCCCCCACCCCAACCATGTTGGCCAGTTTCTCAAGCTGCTGCTGGCGCTGCCTGAAGAGAAGGACTTGCACTGCCAACTCCCGCCCTAGCACCCCAAAGTCTGCTGCAATCATATTAGGGCTGAGCATTCTGTACTGAATCTGAGGCAGGATGTGGATGCAAATGCAGACAGTTTTAAACACTAACAAATAAAACTAATGCAGTGAAAGAAACAAAACTAGCAAAATAACAACAAAGGGCAAGGCTAGGCAACAAGGGAGACAAATGGCAGAACTTATATAGGTGAAGTAATAAGGGGGGGGGGGGCATAAAACAGGTGTGCACAAACACAGGAAGTGAGTGAGGGTGCCCTCTGGCAGGAATTGTCAGAGTGAACATGTCCATTTGATGAATGTGATAGGCCTATTTGGGTATATGAATATATAAAAAGCCTCCTGGGTGAAGCTCCCTCATAAAACTGGTTGAGAAGATGCCAAGAGTGTGCAAAGCTTCATCAGGGATAATGTTATGAAATTAAAATAGAAAAGAGCTTTGATTTGTTTAACACTTTTATTGGTCCCAATATAATTCCATATCAAACACTTTGAACAAGGAAGTAAATAAAACATCCTCTTACGTAATGACTGGATTGAAATCATTCCCTGGAGACACAGAGATGCATTTTCTTGCTGTCTGTTCCTCTGGCTGCCCCGTTGCTTTTGTGGCAGTCACAGAGTAGACTGAAAAGCTATACAGTGGAGGGAGACAAGTAGCACTTATCTGGTGGGTTTGAGTCTGAGTACTGACATTACAGGGACAAGATCCACCTGAAAGAAAAAGAAATGGCAGTGGATTCCAATAACATTATGCTGTATTGTATGGTCAGAAAAGTGAGTTGCATCTAAGAAGGTTTGTAAAGCACAGTGGATTTTATTTATTTAATTTTTAAATAAATGACCACTTACTGCAGTTCCAGGCAAATGTGTAAAGTTTAGCATTTCCATTTAGGCCATTAACGTCCAACATTACGCTACTCGTGCCTATGACTGGGCTCTCTGGGTTTGCAGTGATCATTAGGTTATTGACACTTTGCTCTCCCATATGATCTTCTGTCTAAAAACATGGGAATTATTAATAGGATTGATATATGGATATTAATAGGATTGATATATTACTATTTTGATGACATGAAGGAATTAGTTTGTTTTACATACTGAGTTGTCCACTTGGCAATCCAATAGTGTGTCTCCAGCATCCACTTCCACTGATGAAAACAAGTTCCATGCCCTGACCTTTACCTGCACTGGACCTGTAAAAGGAAATTCCTTTGGTTACTTTAAAAACAACTACTGGTGGAAAAAAAAGACATTATAGCAATATTAACAGCACCTTCTATTTTGCTGGAGACCCTGAACATTTGTAAACTCCCATTTAACATATGATGGGTTTCAGAGAAGCTGTCATTATCCCCAGACACCAGAAAGAGCATGTCCACTGGAGCACCATGGTCCAGAGAGACACTGACATATAGAGCTGAGTCTGAGCACAAGTCCTGTTCTGGTGCCACAGAGACTTGAAGACCGTCCACTGGCTCCACCACGCAAAGTTCCAGAGTAGTAGACACATCTGGAGCTGTCAGGCCATTGGAAGCCAGGAGAGTAAGTTGATGGCATCCCAAGCCCAAAAGCTGTAAAGCTTTTTGAGGGATAGTGATGTTGTGAGGAATGATCCCTCTGACTTCAGAAGAGTGGGCAAGCTCAGTGAACCCATGCTGGATTTTGTATGTGACGTTAGTACCTGATGGAATAAAAGTGGTTATTTTAAAGTGGATCTACATTGCTGCTGAGGTTTTCATTACTGAAGATGATGATGAGAGTATTATATTTTACCAGCATTGAGCTGCACTTGGATTCTCAGTGCTTGATGTTTAAGACCTTTGCAGTTTTCATTGTCTGTTGTCTGGTTTGAGCTGTGGCACACAATTTTGCTAAATTCCCCAACAGGTTCTAGGATGGTGATGGTTTTCTGAGCTGTCACGTGCCACTCACTGGTGCTACACTCCACTGTAACAGTGTAGACTCCAGCAACTTGGTACCTGTGCACTACATTACTCTGTAACCTAAAAAGAAAAGGAAACTTAGCCTAATTCTTGTGTTATTTTGATGAATTCTAAAGGAATTCTTGAAAGGTGTTGCACTTCACCATTCAGGCATGTAGGGGTCGATGGTGTGTCCATCACCAGCATTCAAAGTGCATGTGAGATTTCCTTGGAAAGGGTGGAGCAACCACTTTATGGATAAGGTGACATTATCAAAGACAGCAGCTTGCTTGTTAATCAGCAGGTGAAGACCTATTAAGCAATATAGCAATAGACTTGAATCCAATAGATTATGCAACGACGTTGAAGCCATGTAATATGTCACATATCATAGATATAACTGTAATGATTAAAGGTTATAGTTCGTATACTGCTTGAGCTGCAATGCGATTAGAACTGCTCTTGTAATCTTGACCCATATCTGCTATCAAAATCATTTTAATTATCTAAATATATTTACAATGACTTAATTTTTATTGCAGCATGTTAACACAAGGAGAGTGATAAAGATTGAGAAAGGTCTCTGACCATCTTTGCAGTGATAATCCACTGATAAATAACTTCCTAGTCCTGGGCAAGGCTCTCCAAACAATGCTCCCTCGGCTACAGCCTGGCATACCTGCAACCCATGGCAGTGCTCTATAGAGACAGGAAAGTAACAGTAATTACTGTATATATAAATATATATACACTCACAGACCACTTTGTTCACCTGCTCATTGATGTGATTATCCAAATCAGCCAATCACATAGCAACAGTGCAATACATAAAATCATGGATATACAGGTCAAGAGCTTCAGATAATGTTCACTTCAAACACCAGAATGCGGGACAACTGTGATCTTTGACCGTGGCATGGTTGTTGGTACCAGATGGGCTGGTCTGAGTATTTCAGAGACTGCTTGCTGATCCCCATGGGATTTTAATGCATAACAGTCTCTAAGGTTTACACAGAATGGTGCAAAAAAACAAACAAAAAAACATCCAGTGAGCAGCAGTTCTGTGGGCGGATATGCCTTGTTCATGAGAGTGGTCAGAGGAAAATAGCCAGACTGGTTTGAACTACGCTACAGTAACTCAAATAACCACGCTTTAAAACAGTGCTGTTCAGAAAAGTATCTCAGAACACACATGTCGAATCTTGAAGCGGATGGGCTACAAAAGCAGAAGATCATGTTAGGTTCCACTCCTGTCAGCTGAAATTGGACAGACGTCGTCTGGTCATTACTCAATCTTCAACTTTGGCTGATTGAATAATTACATGAATGAGCAGGTGTACATGTGTTCCCAATAGAGTAT
>JAOTRR010000004.1:5841045-5852080 GCA_028570945.1 Gogo arcuatus
TTACTGATACCTTGTTTAGATCTGTTTATAGTTGTTATAATTATTCCATGATATAGTGCCTTGTACCTGGACCTGAAATGAACTTAATTGGGACTATATGCTGACAGAGGCATATCCCAGAAAACTTGCAGCAGACCATTGGTGAACAGCAATTTTCAAGTCTTGCCCCAGATTCTTAATCAAACTGTGGTCTGGCTTGTGAATGGGCTCTTTTAGAATATTCAGGATCTTCGTGTTGAACCTCTTCAGTGTAGCTTTAGCAGTAGCAGTAGCAGATCATCTTTGAAAGGTGAACCTCTCTTGCAGACTGTTGAATTGCACTGTATTTAGATCCATCCATCTTGCTCTCAGCTCTGACCAATTTCCTAGTCCCTACCGATGAAAAGCATCCCTATAACACAATGATACCACCACCATGCTTCACTGCAGGGATGGTGTTCTCAGAATGATGAGCAGTGTTGGGTTTCTTCCAAATGTAGAGCTTTGTATCAAGGCCAAAAAGTATTGACAAGGAAGGGAATGTTTGTCACAATAAAAAAAAGGCACCCCTAAATGTTAGACATATTGTGTAAATCAAATGGTAAAAACCCAGATTATGTCCACTTCAATTCCACACTGTAACACTACTAGGTTCACTGGGGATAAATACTTATACACTGTCTTTTTTATTTGCTTCCTCACAGACTCTGTTCCACATAATCAACAGGAAGACAGGGGTTGCGGTAAAAACTAAGTTCTATGCAGATGCATTTGTGGTTTTCCATCACATCAATGCCTATGAGGAGGACAGCCATGTGGTGTTTGACCTGGTCACATATAAAGACAACAGTCTCTATGACCTTTTCTACATAGACTACATGAAGCAGGACACCCAGACATTCACTGAGATGAGTAAGGCTTTTTCTCCACCAGTCTGTCAGCGATTTGTCATCCCTGTCAATGCTGACCTCAAGGTAATCATCATCCATAATAATATACCCCTGGTAATTTTTTTAAGACTTATCTCAAAAATGTTCTTATTTTGGCATTATAGGAAAATCCACTGGGCAAGAACATTGTGACGCTAGAGGACACATCAGCTACAGCAGTGTTCCAGAAAGACGGTTCCTTGTACTGTACTCCAGAAACACTGTTTCATGGTTAGAATCACAGTGTTTGATTTGTTTGATTTATTTTAAGTAGTTTCATTAGTCAAGCAGTTAGAATATCATTGCAATAATGCTATATTATGATATGTTTATGTTTCGATATCAGATGTATAGTCTGTCTGGTTTCTCTACAGGTTTAGAGTTACCTGGCATCAACTACCACTACAACGGGAAGAAGTACAGATATTTCTATGGCTCTATGATGGAGTGGTCACCTCAAGCAAATAAGGTAATACGCACATAAATTCTGTACCCTATATCGTAAATTTTGTGTATATATAGTTCACTAGACATAAACTGGCATTTATCAATGTGAGTATGTTGTAAATCTGACAGGAATTTTTAGTTCATTTTGGCCTATAAAAACATTTATGCATAACTTTCCTAAGCGGTTGATAAATGAGGCCCCATATCCGGTCAGTGGTTGCCCTATGGCACCTTTCCATTTATGGTGTAGAGGGGCACTGACTTATTGTGTTCAGGCTACTATCATTAATTGTATTAAAGTTACGTAGGTTCAACTGATAAAATGGCCAGTGAATGTAGGCCACTCACATGCTTGGTCAGTCCCTTGTCATTTTGAGACTGGACTACTGCAAATCGCTCCTAGTAAGTCTGCAACTGAGCACCACTCAACCTCTGCAACTGATCCGGAATCAACTGCAAATGCAACTGATCCAGAATCCAAGCTGCACGACTTGTTTTCCACCTTCCTCCCACATTACCCCACTGGAATGCTCCTTCCACTGGCTTCCTGTAGCAGCCCACATCAGATTTGAAACAATGATGCTTGCCTACAAAGCCAAAAATGGACCAGTACCCACATACCTTACAGCACTTATCACACCCTGCACTGCAAACACTCCCTCCAATATCCTCTAGCACTGCTTGACTGGTCCCACCATCTCTCAGGGTACAAGGAAGGCATGGATCAAGATTCTTCTCTGTTCTGGCACCTAGGTGGTGAAATGAACCTCCCCTCAATGTCCAAACAGATGAGTCACTGGTGTTAAACTGTCTTCAAATGACATCTAAAGACCTACCTCTGCCTGAAGTGCTTAAAGAATTTAGCTGGTTCTAATTCCCAAAATATAAACAAATTAATAGCCAAATTTAAACCACTGCGATCCTGACCAGGCAGTTACTAAGGATGAATGAATGAACACTGTAAATCAAGTAGGACCATCATAACATGTTAATGGTCATGTTAATGAGCAGTTCATGTTGATATCTGACAGCTTGCTCACACCCACAAAGTAAAAAGCTCCTGCCTGTGTGATGTTTCTGTTGTGCACTTGTCCCAATCCATAACTCTAGTTTGAGCCTTTATTAAAAACTTTGGTTACTTTAAAAAAAACAACAACAACAAAAAAAACAATAGCGTGCCTCCCGTTCATATCTGTATCTGTTTAGAACAGATTATCTGCTCATTCCAAATAATGTATTTGTATTCACTTACATTCCTAATATTGATAATAGTAACTTAATCTTGATGGTAAATACTTGAGCAGATTTCAAAAGTGGACACAAGTACCAAAACACACCTAGAATGGACAGAAGAAGATTGCTACCCATCAGAACCAAAGTTTGTGGCATCACCAGGTGCTGTGGATGAGGATGACGGTAAACATATTGAACACAGTGCAAATGATAACATTATATTATAAAGCAAATACCTATGAATTCCAGTTCTAGTTGGGTAATAAGGGCAACATTTGGTTTCTTTCTCTTTAGGTGTTATCTTGTCATCTGTGATCTCAGTCAATCCCAAAAAGTCACCCTTCATGTTGGTGCTGGATGCAAAGACTTTCCAGGAGATCGCTCGTGCCTCAGTTAACGCAACTGTTCACCTGGACCTGCATGGACTTTTCATCCCTCAGGAATCTGAACTGAAATAAAATCAAATAACATTTCTGGTAACATGCTTATTTAATCATGCTGCTTTATCAGCCTGTGGCATAGATGTCAAAGATCACAGTTCACAGCTTTCTTTTGCGCAAGAAACACATGGTGTCAAATCCTACATGCGGTTTTTGATAAACATTTACTTTGACATTGTAATACAGCATATGCCTGTAAGTGAAAAAAGTTCTAGAATACCTTTAGTGCATGTTCCCATTTGTTCATGAAAAAGAGGAGTTTTAATATTTTCCTTGCAAAATTCATTCTGTGTGATGAACCAGTTGTTTGTATGTTATATGTGTGTGTTGGCCTGGTAATGGACTTTGAAATGAACGAGTACAAAGTACAGAGAAACACCAAAAATTACTCTCTGAGGTACAAGTCAGAACTACTGTAAAGTAAAAGTAACCAGCTGTTAAATATCATAAATATTTTATAGATTTTTATAGATTATCCTCTAATTTGCCAGTAGTCTGCCTTAAATCAGATTTCCTACAGAGAAAAAAAAATATCGAGCACTTTAGCGGTTGACTTTAAGGCACCTCATGCTAACAAAACAGAGCAGAGAATGAAATAAGAAGATAACATGCATATATTAATGCAAAAAGACGCTATTTACATACTTTCACCTCATATACTCTCATGTTAAATGGATAAAGTACAGGAGCATACACCATTAGTTAGCATGTTAACTAAAACAGACCAGAGAATTAAGGATTCAGGGATTCCCGAACTAGGTGGGGTCATTTGATTTACGAATGGTGTTTGTAAAAGAAACACACAATCTCCTCATTTGTTTCATTCATTTATTTTAAAATTAATATTAGAAATACTGAAAACTGATTTTGTGTGCTAATATTTTGAAATGTTATTGGGAGTCACATTCAAACAAGCCACATTTAAATTAATAGGGTATGTGCTATTTTCGTCTTTTTCACTATATTAACAGAAAGCACTATTTTAGTTCAGCAATAAAAAATTGGCAAAAGTTTCTAAACAGTGTTGTGTCTCAAATCACTTACTATTGTAGACCGTTATTGTGTACTAACACTAAGTGGTTTCTCTATTACAGTAAAAAAAAAAAAAAAAACCTCTCTAATGTTGACTTCAAACCAACCAAAAGGTCTATTTAGTGTACCAGCGTTCTGTATTTTCTAGATTAGTAAATGTTTTACTAGGCACATCTTGAACATTATAAGAATAGTGCTAGAGATCCTTGATTACTCAGACCTAATTGCAGAAAATTGCTTTACTCTATGTTTGGATTTACACAATGCCTTTAATACTGTTGAACATGAATTTATTTTGCATTCTTTAGAAATAAATTGGCTTTGACACTTATTTCTGTAAATCAGTAAAAAGCTTATACAGTAATGCTAATAGTTCAATTAAGCTTAAATATGGTCCTTCCTCTAGATTTCTTGTGAGAAGAGGAATCAGGCAAGGTTGCCCCTTCTCCTTGTATCTTTTTTTTTTTTATGACTCAACTGCTTTCTGATTTCATTAAGAAAAGTAATCTTAAGTGAATTTCTGTTGCTAACAGGAATATTGTCATAAGCCAATGAGCTGATGACACGACCCTTTTTTTTTATGAGGCGGTAACCAAATTCCCTTTGTTATTAGTATTATTAATACTTTCTCTGTAGCTTCTGGCCTATATCTTAATATTAATAAATGTGAGCTCATGGCAATTACAGATTATGCATTTTCCCTTATCTGCAACATCCCAGTGAAAAATAGTGTCACTTACCTGGGAATTACTATTACTAAAGATCAATAGAAAAGATGTTCGATTAATTTTCATCTCATTACTGAAAAGACGAGGTAAAATTCAATCTCTGTCTCCAAAGAGAGCTTTCTGTGAAAGGTAGGGTACTCCTAACAAAAGCGGAGGGTATCTCTGGATTGACTTATACTGCTCAACCCTTGCACCTTGACAATCAAACTTGTAGGATAGTAGACCGGATGCTTTTCAACTTCATTTGGAAGAATAGAACACACTATATTGGAAAAATCAATTGTTATGAATACATATGATAAAGCTGGCATTAACTTTTTGGACTTCACCCCCCTGAATCACACATTTAAGATTAATTAGATAAAAACATTACCTAAACTCCCCAACGTCTAGTTGGAATATTATTCCAATTATGTATTCTCTCAGCTTGGTGATCTTAACTTTCTTTAACTTATTTTGAAACTATAATATTGATAAAATCTCACTC
The DNA here is from genome assembly GCA_028570945.1 of Gogo arcuatus. Classification (NCBI taxonomy): domain Eukaryota; kingdom Metazoa; phylum Chordata; class Actinopteri; order Siluriformes; family Anchariidae; genus Gogo; species Gogo arcuatus. The sequence goes on from JAOTRR010000004.1 coordinate 5,846,321, forward strand.
AAGTTACCGGCCTTCCATAAACAGGTACTTTTGTCTTGGTCACTAATATAAAAACACAATTTCTCTCCTCACACTTATATGGAACAATAAAGATAGCTTATATAAAAAGATGTTATTGTATATTGGTTGGATGGAGTTGGGAAAAAATTTGATTAAATATCTTTAAGCTAGGTGCATGTAAACTTTTGAGGTCAACTGTATGTGCATGGTGAAACCATTAACATTTATTCCATACTGAATCAAAACAGAAGATGAACTTGATGTCCATAATAATAAAGAGCCGTGGAATGTGATAGAAACCTTGGCCGGATTGTACCTCCATACTGATAATCTCCAGCTAGAACATTCAATCAGTTTGGGTTTGAGATTGTGACTTAGACTCTGAACTAGGGCAGAGTGCAGTTTGAATCAAAGCATTTGCAGAGCACATATATACAGTCTGTCAACTGAGTCTAGTCTGAAGAGCAAGAATCCAGTCAGAAGAGGAAGCGATGCAGTATGATTTTGGAAAAAACAAGAAGGAGCACCCTGATCCTATAAAAGCAGAGGTGAAAGGTAAGTCAAAAGAAACTCATGATAATGTTTGTCTCCTAAAAGTTTATAATATACATTATTTTGCTTTATCTGTTTTTTTCTTCAAAGCCTCCAAAGCAGGCATGCATGTTGAATAAGTACTGATTTTTATGCAGGCTCTCTTCCTGAGTGGCTGCAAGGCACCCTTGTGCGAAATGGCCCAGGTCTCTTCTCATTTGGAGAGACTTCTTATAATCACTGGCTTGATGGAATGGCACTCTTGCAGAGTTTCACAATCAAACATAGTAATTACTTTATCCCTTAATTTTCATTTGAATAAATTTTTTCCCCATAAATAGATGGATCTAAGGTTTAGAAATTCATTTGCACTTTATAAGATTAGATTTATTTTGTACTTTTTGTAAAGTTTTCACCAAAACTGGAGGGCTAGTCTAATTGCCTTGGTCTTGAGACTAGTTAAAACTATAATCATTATCATCATCATTATCATCATAAACCTATAATCACTGTCAGCTTGGCAAGATGCCATTTCTGTACAGTATATTATTTGGATTGGCTTGATAGCCCTGGATTTTTACTTTTGGATTTCTTTTTGCAGGAGAGGTTACATACAGAAGTAAATATCTCAGAAGTGACACATACAACAGCAACATGGAAGCCAATAGAATTGTAGTTTCAGAAATGGGGACCATGGCATATCCACATCCATCCAAAAACATGCTCACCAAGTAGGCATTATAGTCCATTTTGGAACACCAGTACACCTTGCCAGCCTGGCTTGAGCTGACAGGATGGCTACATCACTCTTTACAACCATGGTGAGCAGAAAAGCATCTCAGAAAGAGCAGCATGACAAACAGAAAACTGTTGCCTGCAGTGGCGTCTCGAGGGGGGTGCAGGGCGTACGAACAACACCGGGTGACACCATCAGAGGGGATGACACCAAAATGTCTGTTGTGCAGTGTTTCAGCAGAATTTTTTTTAATAAAAATATTCCTGTAGTTAGTTATAACAACAAAAACATTTTTGTAAGCCCAGCTTAGACATATCAGTATACCAGCAAAGCTAAAACCCTATGCTAATTTACTTTTTGAACCTTCTAATGCGCTCCTATCAGAGCTGTCATCATTACTCATTATTTCGTTGTTGCTGGTGTTTATATAGTCGCCGATTTTGTCAAATCTTCGGGTGTTTTCGGGAAGTCCATGGGAGGGGGGATGACACCATGAATTACCGCACTGAGTGGCACCAACCCTAGTGATGCCATTGGTTGCCTGGTTTTTTCCAGTCCTTAAAAGTCCAGTTTTGGTGAGCCTGTGCCCACTGTAGCCTCAGATAACTGTTGTAGGCTGACAGGAGTGGAATCCGATGTGCTCTTCTGCTGTAGTAGCCTGTCCACCTCAAGGTTTGACGTGTATTCTGAGATGCTTTTCTGCTCAGCACAGTAGTAAAGAGTGGTTATTTGAATTACCATAACCTTCCTGTCAGCTTAAACCAGATTGGCCATTCTCCTGACCTTTCTCATCAAAAAGGCATTTCCGCCTTCAGAACCAATGCTCACTGAGTGTTTTCTGTTTTTCCGCATTCATTCTGTGTAAACTCCAGAGACTGTTATGTGTGAACATTTCAGGAGATCAGCAATTTCTGAAAAACTCAAACCAGCCTGTCTGGTACCAACAACCACGCCATGGTCCAAGTGACTGTGATCACATTTTCCTCTATTCTGGTGTTTGATGTGAACATTAGCTGAAGCTCTTGACCTGTATCTGAATGATTGTATGCATTATGCTGCTGCTACATGGTTGGCTGATTGGATAATTGAATGAACAAACAGGTGTACAGGTGTTCCTAATTGTGGAAAGTGGTGTGTGAGTGTATCTTTTCAATTCAATTCAGTATGGTTAAGAACCTATGAGGAAACACTGAAAAAATCAATGGGGTTTTTTTTGTGTGTTTATTCCAGGGTGATCACCTTTCTCAATCACACTGTTCCAGACTTCACAGACAATTGTGCTGGTAACATAATAAAATATGGAAATGATTATTATGCCACATCTGAAACCAATTATATTCGCAAAATTGATCCAGTGACCTTGGAGACTCAAAACAAGGTAAAGCAGTTACTTCCCACCAGGGGTCTCATGGCTTTACAATTTTTCTTTCAGCTCTATGATATTTGATAGCAATTTATTAAAACAAACGTCTGTGAAGTTGGTACCCCATATGATGAGAACATGAATAAAAGTATTTTGATTTGTTTGGGCATCGTTTGTGCACATTTGTGCATGCAAAATAAAAAAAATTGTGCTCAAACAGTTTTAGAGAAATTCACTGTTAAATGTTTTAATGATGTTGTAATGACCCAGGATCCCATTAACACCCAAATGACTCCAAACGTGTCTGATTCGTTTTTACGTCATTTGTACATGTTTGTACACACAAAATAAACATATGTGCTTCATTATTTCTTAAGTTATTAAACATTATTTTCTTGACGCGTATCATCATTCAGGAACCCCTTTAATGAAGAACATATGTTTATTTTGCATGCACAAATGTGCACAAACGAATAGAAATATTTTTATTCACGTTTGCATCATAAGGGGTGGCAACTTCACGGAGGTAACAAACATAACAATTTAGTATCAAAAAGCCTGTGGGACTATTGACCATAATCTTGTAATGGACAGGATTAAAATGCAGTCAGGTTAGATAATTTTCTGTCTGGATTAGAATTTATTTGACGTTATTTTCAAACAAAGATTGGATGAGTAAAATGTACTTCTTCTAAACACAGATGTTAGGTACTAAGTAAAGAAAGTGACTACTTTTCTTTAAAACCAAGAGCTACAGTTAAAGACCTTGGTGTAACCCTGGATTCTGGTTTATAATTTGATTTCTATGTAATTAACATCTCTATACTGCTTATTATTAGCTGAGAAACATGGCCCCAAAATAAGAAATGTGCTAACCCTACATGGCACAGTTCTGGAATGCGGCACAGTCTGTTTTTCTGTAAATAGCTTCGAAGAGCATTTTCCATACCGGAGAGGGCAAAATTCCAAAATTGTACATGCAGCAGCTTTAAGTCTTTAAAATGAAAGTTAATTCCGAATCCTTCCCTTGCAAAAGATAATGTTGGTTTTCCTGCATGTAATATGTTCTCTACACATTACAACTCATCTGCTGCTATTATCTAAGCTGATGAGTTAGCACAAAAAATTACAATCAAGATAACGAACTGGTAATCATGCTAGACTTGAGTTAATCTTTTCCATTTGTACATGTTAGTATGCTTCCTCATAACTGGTTTTCACTATTTAAATAATATGAATATTCTTTATATGCAGGCTCTCAAACGTTATTGTTTCTTTTGTTCAGGTGGACTACAAGAAATACATTGCTGTAAACCTTGTTCTATCTCACCCACACTATGATAAAGAAGGAAACAGCTACAACATGGGAACATCAATTGCAGAGAAAGGCAATACAAAATTTGTAATATTTAAGGTCCCTTCCTTGGAACATGGCAAAATTCAAGGTGCGTGTTATTATCTGATGTTTATCTGTTTATTGTTTGCCACATATAACCCACTATCCTTGTACTTTTTAGCTGGTTCTGATTGGACTCCAGCCTTGAAGAATGTTGAGATCATGGCCACGGTTCCTTGCCGCTCCCTCCTCACCCCGAATTATTACCACAGCTTTGGCATGACGGAGAACTATTTCATATTTATTGAACAACCCTTAAAGCTGGACATTGTCAAAATGGCCACTGCTTACATGAGGGGGATGAGCTGGGCTAGCTGCATGAAATTCCAGACTGAGGAAGTAAGCGTTACTTCAGACTCTTGTTAATGGGTTTAGTATTTTTGGGCCATATTCAGGGTTACGTTACACGTACATAGTGATGACTTAATGATCGGTATTCAGACCTCAGATGTAAGTACAGACTTAAGAGCTATTCAGACAGCACATGGGGCGGATTTGGTTTGCCAAAACCAGATGTGTCTCATTTTCTCAAGACTCTGACCTTGAATTTAAGCCAAAGTATTTGCATGATATTGACTCGAGCCGGTAGCAGTATTAAGTCCAGCACCAGTACCTGACAGTTTGCTGTAACCACAATGCCAATCTGAAATTTATGTTTTAGACTGTAAATCCATTCATCCATCCAATAATTTGTACATACAGTGACCTGGCAGAGCCAGATTTCAAAAAATCTCCTGATTGTGTATGATCTAGATGCTCCTGAAAAACCTGTCTCAGATGGTTCTGCTCAAGAAAAATCTGGCAAGCTCGCAGGTGATTAGTAAAATCTGAATGGTGCACCCATTAAAAAAAGCAAAACCTTATTCAGCTGTGTAACCTGTCCCTGAATACATAAATCTTGACATTGAACTGCTGGGCTTAAGTCGCTGACTCTGAATACCATCCTCAGTGCATTTTTATTCCTGCAACAGGTCCTAATTCACCTCATTGACCGACACACAAAGAAAGAAGTTGACGTGAAATACTACACAGACACAATGGTGGTATACCATCATGTCAACGCATTTGAAGAGGAAGGACATGTGATAGTTGATGTGATTGCTTATGATGACAACAGCCTATATGACATGTTCTACCTGGACAAACTGAAAGAACAACCTGCAAGCAATACTACTATCATGCCGAAGTACAAACGGTTTGTGCTGCCACTTACTGACAAGGTACTTTAGCTTTGGCACTCCTGATTCCTTAGTTAAATCTTGCATATCAATATTCATAATCAAGTCAACGTTATTGACACATTGGTCTATTTTTACTGTGGTTAACGGTTTGGATAGTGGTGTCAGTGTTATTTAGCCTTTGCTTCATCTCTACAGAGCGCACCTTAAAAAAGCAATGCAGCAGCGCTTTAGCCCTTTAGTCTGTCCAGCTTTCTTCCCTCAGTATCTGTATGCTCTATTCAAACAGATCAACTTCCAAAGCTTTCATGCTAATACTGTACCATTATTCCCCTCATCTTGTAAAGCGCTATCTTGCTGAGTTGAGTCACTGCTGTAAGTTGGTGCAACTGCATTGTATAGCAGCACTTCATTCTGGTTTCAACTATGAATCCAACATTTGTACAAATATTTCTTCTACTTAAAGAGGTACTGCACACTTAAATGTGTTTTTTTGAGCGCTAAACTAAATGATATGACTGTACTGTGATGAAACACATCAATGCTGGTGTTAATA
>JAOTRR010000004.1:5919881-5935933 GCA_028570945.1 Gogo arcuatus
AAGAGGGTGCCTGTCCCCTCTGTCCCCAATAGAGAATGTGTGGCGAATTTTGAAATGAAAGATATGACAACAATGACTCTGTACTGTTGCGCATCTTAAGACCTGTTTGCAGGAAGAATGGAACAAAATAACACCTGAAACATTTCACTTAGTGTCTTCAGTCCCTAAACATCTAAGTGTTGTGAGACAGAATGGTAACATTATAAAGTGGTAAATGCTTTACCGTCCTGACTTTTTTTTTTTTTTTAATAAATGTGTTGCAAGAATCAAAATTTAAGTGTTTTGAAAAAACAAAATCCATGAGGTAAAACATCAAATGTGCCGTTGTAAGAAATCTTATTGTACTGATAATGGTTGTAGCATAGCTCTGGGTGTGGTTCAGTCAGTGTGTCGCTCCATATACTGTGCGCACACACTGTTTTTTGCTTTAGAGAACCTTTTGTTTTTGTTTTTCCGTTTACGTTCAAAGGGATTTGGAAAATGCTAACCAGGATCTGAGGCGCCCAACGGCTCTGTCTGTGTGCTTTTGGCTGCATGCCAGCTGGGAATGTTTCTTCAGTGCCACTTTTGGAAGTCCCATCATTTGTTCAAGCTATGATGACCTTATGGATGTAGCGTAGATACTACATTCTCAATCTTCTCTTGTTCGAAGGAAATTATAGGAGGTTATGTGCACTATGATCATGCTGTGCAGGTCCCAGGGAATGACCAGTTTGACTAGGACACGTTACATCACTTCAGAGATATCACCAGCAGTTGCAAATACCTCTTAATCTGATAATTATAGCGCTGCACGTTTTGACATTTACGAGGCTTTTATCGTAGCTTCTAGCTTCTCTCTCTTTTTTTTAATTTTATTTTATTTTTTTTATCCCCCCTCATGTGGTTTCCTCAAAGCATAAAGAGGTAAGAAAGGAAGCTCTGACTCTAAAGTTTACTGTCTAGGTGACGTTTTCTATTTTACTTTATACACAACAGTGTGCTTCTGTCTCCTGTTCCAGATGTTTTCTTACTGTTGTTTTTTTTTTTTTTTTTCTCTTCTGTGCTTTGCTAGCAGGGTATGTTTTGGAGTTGCAGGCAGAGTATTTTGGAGGAGATGAAGAAGAGGTTCTCGCAGGTAGTTCTAGCATGAGCAGTTCTGGGTGTCTTAACAGCATGGTGTTTGTGGGTTTTCTTTTTTTTTCTTTTTTTTCTTTTTTTTAAATAAAAGACGTGCTAACGAGTGAGAATAAAAGTTAAGATGGACCTAACCCTATAACCCAATTTTTAAAAATGGATTCTATGGTGTATACCCAAACTATCAGTTTTTATAGATATTATTTCCTTGGTATATTTCAGCTTTTAAAAATTTAAATCCACGAGTTTCTTATAGGAATTTTGTGTTAAGTCGCTTATTGCTGCATGAGGCTTACTGTAGAGATAAAGGAAATAAATTGGCCGGGTTGTTAAGCCACTGCTGAGTCAGCGGGAGGTGAAGTGCATCTCAAATACTATTGGCTGCTGCGGAAATTAGCCAAGCCCTTCAACATGCTCCCTCCCTGACTTCCTGTTTCAGAAGAAAACACTTCAACATACAAAATCAAATCACAGCTCTCAAACCACTTGAATTTCCTAACATAAGTAAAGAATAGAACCCTTGGGTGTGTGTTACAGGAAAATAATCAGCAACAAGGTGATATGTGGCTTAACAAAAAGTTCACTTACTCTTACCCTAAAGTTGATTATTTTCCTATAATCACATCCTGAAGTGTTTCTGCAAATGTTAACTTTTTTTTAATTTATTAGTGATAGACATGTCACTTTTTTCTTTCTTTTTTTTTTTTCCTCACCTTTTTTCCTCTCTTGAGGTTAGTAAGATCAAAAAATACAGCCTGTCTTGTTTTGGAAAAACCGCAAAGTCCTCTGTCATGAAGACTTTCCAATTCTAGAAATGTACTGACTGTTACAAAATACTGACACTGGAGACTCCTTCCTTAAATGGTAAATAAATTAGATTATATGGTGCATTCACTATACTCCACCATCTTTCTATAGATCTGCTGTTTTAGAAAATTCCTAAACACCTTGTTCTCAAAGAAGCTGATTCATGTGTATGTAATGCAGGTCCTCATTAGCCTGCACAGTGAGTGCTTAAATTTATTTCTGCTGCAACTTGTTTTCCACACCACATCCCTTCATAAACCTTGCTGCCTCTCCCTCCCATTGGGTCAGTTTCATGTGCATCATTCTTGGAAAGTCTGACACTTGGCTTGTAGTAACGTGAGCAAATTGGCAGAGGAGAGCAGTCTGGGGAGGCATTGTGTGAGAAGAAGGTGGGCTCTGGCTTTGTAGACAAAGCTTGTGATCTCCTCTGTGTCATCATCGAGCAGATGTTAGACTCTCTAATGTGTATTTGGTGATCAAAATTTGATGGTTAAACAATATTTTACTTATTATAGAAGTGCTAGTATGTGGTGGTGGTGGTAGCATGATCATTGGACACTGTGTAGTTTAATGAAGCCCAAGAGAGCGTGCTCATGTTTGTACTGTGGCTGCTAGGGTTTTATTAGAAACCTCAAGGTTAAGGAACTGAACTGCTAACCTGCTCACAGTGTACTGTGAGCTGTGCTTGATGGGAGATTAATGTAACCAGGGCTACTGTAGGTCATATGAGTTGTGTAATCAGTGTCGTTCCAGTTTTACCTACATGGCATTGTGCGCTGCTCCTTGACGTGTTTTATAGCTAAATCCTGGGAAATTGCTCAGTGGAAACTTGCCAAAATAACGGGTATTGCCATGTGTTATAGCAGCAGGTTTGGTGTCAATAACAGAATAATCCTGTTCAGGTAACTGTGTAGAAAATATCTGGTTAAACCGGATGGGGGTGGAGGCCAGGTTTTGTTTACTTTGCTTTACCTTGACCTTGTGTTTACATACACAGCAATAATAATAGCAATTTGCTATAAAAGATGGTGCAAAAATATGCATTTTTAATTTAAACACAAAGTCAGAATACTAAAAAATTAAAATTACTTTTATGAACTTTTATGCCATGGCTCTTTTGCTTTCATTAACTTGACTCGGGAGTGAAAATGCTCGCGTCTCAGTGCTTGCCGAAGTGAAGTGCTCTCAAGTGCAGCAGTTTGCATGCTCACTTCACTGCTCTGCACTTGTGTGTACATAATTAACTACACCTTGGGTTCGATATTATTGGTGACCTGCGTTGATTCTCAGGCCACCTGCCCTCATGCGCGTGCACACGCCATAGCATGAGCTTTGAAAAAATGACAGATGTACATAGTTGTTTTTTATTTAGAATTTTGTTTTTAGCTTTTGTTAACACAGAAGCTGTTACCGTGCTAACTCTTAACTGTCAGCAGGTCCAGCTCTACATGGTGGTGAATTGTTTTGGAGCAGCTATCCCTGAAGAGTTGAAGCAAATATGCATGTGTGTTCTGTGTTGTTCAGATAGAGAACGCTGCCGAGGAACCCCGAGTGCTGTGTATCGTCCAGGACACCACCAACGCCAAGACCGTCACCGAGAGACTGACGCTCAACCTCCCGGCTTCCACCACCCTCTCGAAGCTCTACGAAGACGTCGCTCACAAAGCCGGCTACGTGAATGGCACCTTTGAGCTGGCATGGGCCAACGTGGTGGATTTGGTGAGCATCTCCTCCTCTCTTCTTTCTTTCTTTTTTTTTTCTGTAATCTAATATATCTTGCATCATGAATTAGTGATTAGGCATGTGTCGATAACCCGGTTATATAATGGAATATTCAACACGGTGCTACCGGGGACCTTAAAATTAATTACCTCTGCAGCGTCCTAAGTAGGCAGCATATATCCTTCAAATTCTTTAAGGTTCTAGAAATACTATAACAGTATTTTAGCCAGTGACTGACAGCCTTAGTATTCTTCAGCCAGGTTGGAATGCTAATCCTGCAGCTGACCCGGAGCACAGGTGCTGGGGTAGGCGTCGGATCTCTGAGTAGGTCGCTGGATTAAATCCTGTATTTGTGCCAACAGCACCTTTAAATAGCTATGTCATGCAGCATCCAACGTTTATCCAAACATGCAACATCATGGTACAGCTGTCCTCTATAAAAATGGTTCTATAAAACAGAAAAGAATTATGCATTTCCAGTCACTTTCTTTCTCTCTAATGCAAAAAGGGTCATGGCACAGAATCTGGCAGAGACGTAATAAGCTAATCCCTACACAAAGAGGTCTGTGAAGGCACACTGGAGCATTGAATACTGAATTGAAGAGAATGGACAAAAATTGCAGGCCTTAAATTGAGTCATAAACATGTTTTCAGTCAACTGTTATCTATTTGGAAGTCATCAATTAACGCATAATTTAAAAAATCAAAAAAAACAAAACTCATTTTATGTTGCACATGGTCAGCATATTGCCCAGGATGCCATGCGTTTATGTCATGTGTTAAACCTGTACTGGAAGGCCTTGGGCAAAACAGGTAAAATTGTCTCATTTAGTCTATTTTAAGACACACATTTCTTACACGCTCCTGGCTTTGCCTCCACCTTAATACCAGAAGTGCAGTTAGTAGTGACATCTGATTTTGAGTGGCTCTTGTAGACCAGGAGTTTTCTCCTCATCAGATTACCCATGTGCATGTAAGCACATTCAGGGGGAAAGAAAAAGAAAGGTTTCTGTTTTTGTGCTGCATTAGAAGGTTCAGTCTTACTTCATATCCTTCCTTTTGGCAAGTCATACATTTTAGATAAAGCTACATCATCCTAATTTTCTGTCTGTCTCCACAGGCTCCTCTGGACCAGGCCAGTGAAATGTCTCTGGTGGAGTCTGGGTTCGAGCCAGGGAAAAGGAACTTCCTGCAACTCACAGACAAGGATGGCGAGCAGCCTCAGATAGCTTCTGTGAGTGGCCAGCTGGGCAGACGGGCAGAGCTAGAAATTCCCAGTTATCAGTATGTAATTAGCATGCTTCACTGGTGCCTGGGTCAGTAAGTGGGTTATCTCCTTCAACGGCTGTTTCCTAATCAGAAAAAGCTAACAGCAGTGCTGCATTTCAGCCCTCTGACAATGAGGAAAGACAAAGCAGCCATTTCTGTGACCAGGAAGCATCAAGCATGATTTAAAGTTAAATGCAACATGGGAAGTTGCATATGTCATGGTGTGTGTTCTGAGCCCCAGATCCTTAGCCATCGAATGTTCCACGGCTGTTGTACAATAGCTGACCCTAGATTTTGACCCTAGCTTCCTTTGCTAGCCGTGCAACAGTTAACACGTTAACACAGGGGTGGACAAATAAAATTTATTCGTTCACCCACAGAGCAAGTGAAAGCTCCAATGTGCTGTCTCATTGTTTGGTTGCCAGGAAATGTAATTAACGAGACTCCAGCTCAAATTGTAACAGGCCAGTTGCAAGCTGGACTAATGTTAGTGAGTTTTTAAGTTCCTAGGGAGAGTGTGTCTTTGGAGCTGTAGTCCACATCTTAGTGATGCTGACTTAAAGTCTTTGTCATACGTACTCTGATGTGTAAAGGCAAAACACATTAACAAACAAAACAGCAAAACCAGAAACAAGTGTGAAAATGTAAGAGCAAAATCATAAATACATGACTTTTAACTCAATATGGAAAAGGTATGTCCTTATTGAATATCAGTGTTGATGTGGTTCTGGGTTTGCAGTTCTGCTTTCAGTTTTGTTAATATTGTTTTGCCACTTATGAGCCAGCATAGATTCTTCAGCTCACAGCACACTAGTAGTACATCATGAACGACCTGGAGGGCAAAATGTTTAAATGTGCATATCAAGTAAAAACAGTTTGCTCTGTGAAAGCCAGCAGGGTAAAAAAATTTTTTTTTGTCCACTGGAAAACTAATAATGAAAAACTAACAGCCCACACATGTACAGTCATGGGGGGGCAGAAAGGAAGGAAGTACACCATCCCTCCATTCTATGTGGGGTTTTTATTTATTTATTTATCAGGGCCTAAACAGCAATTGGGTGGTTCTCACCATCATCTATAAACAAACAAATAACCTCAGGTGACAACAAAGAAAAACACAACAGGTTTCAATATGTAGTCATTTTATTCCCCAAAAAGTAAACCAACACTCAGAAAGTAGGTGGGCGGGGGGGGATATGTATACCCTATAATTCAGAAACATGTAGTGCCACATTTAGCAACAGTAACTTGAAGTGAATTTTTTTTGTAGGAGTTTCATTCTCTTACATCATTTTGGACAAATTTTGGCCCATTCTTCTTTACAACATTGTTTCAGTTCATTGATGTTTAAGGGCATTCGTTTATGCACTGCTCTTTTAAGATCCCACCAGAGCATCTCAATGGGGTTGAGGTCTGGCCTTTGACCTGGCCATTGCAACACCTTGATTTCTTTTTTTCCTACTATAGCCATTCAGATGTTGATTTGCTGGTATGCTTGGTGTACTCGTATTTGTATGAAGAATATTGTGGCATAAAGTGGAGTTCATCTTTGTCTCAATGATAAGTTTCCCAGGTCCTGTGGCTGCAAAACAAGTGCAAATCATCACCTCTCCATCACCATGCTTGACAGTTGGTATGAGATGTTTTGTGGTGGTGCATTGTGTTTGATTTTTGCCAAACATGATCCTGTGCATGATGACCAAACATCTCCACCTTGGTCTCATCATTCCAAAGGATATTGTTCCAGAACTTTTGTGGTTTGTTCAGATGCAATTTTGCGAACCTAAGTCCTGCTGCCATATTCTTTTTGGAGAGAAGGCCACCCTTCCATGAAAGCCATAGTTGTTCAGTCTTTTTCTGATTCTGATGCCATAAACATTTAATGTGCTTAAAGAAGCCTGTAGGTCACATGATGTAGCTCCTGTGTTTTTTTTTTTGTTGTTGTTGTTTTTTTAAATAAATATAAAGATCACTGAGTATTAAAGGGTTTGCCCTTGGACTGAATTTGCTGAGATGCCCACTCCTGGGAAGATTGGCGACTGTCTTGAAGGCTCTCCATTTGTAAACAATCCTTCTCACTGTAGAATAGTGAATTTCAAATTGTTTGGAGATGGCCTTATAACCCTTCCCAGATCGATGAGCAGCAACAGTTGCTTCACTGCGATCATGGCTGATATCCTAGTATATGGAAAATGTCTTGTATCAAGACACCACAGTGTCGTATGAATATGAATGAAATGTATAAATTTTGTGCATCATTTAACTTCTGGTAATCTGTCCCCCATCTTAATGTGTGTGTGATTACATCTTTAATGTCAGTAAAATATTTCCTCATCTTGGATCTTGGAATTGTCCATGTTTTTTCTGGACTCGTGTGCTTGATATGATTAAATGACTGAGAAATCTGCAAACATTTTTTGATTGAGGCTGCTGGATATTTATGGACATTTTATAAATAACAGTAATTGCCCTTGAAGTGCTTCGCTTGTACTGAAAACAGCATGAGGTGCTATGCTGAAGTGTGTTGAACATTTCCTGAGCAGCATTGAAAAGGAAGTTGCAGCTAGCACAGATAGGAGAAGGAACATTTAGCTGTGGGACAGCTGTCTCTGGAACACCTGCCACCACATGCTGTCTGGAACGATCTATCACAATGTGTCTAGGGGAACAGTTATTTTTTATTTATTTTTTTTACATTGGCTGAGAAATCCTTACTTTAAGTAGAGTCTGCTAAATGCTGCACAGCAGTTAGTTGCAACAATCTTCCTTTAGCATTAAATTCTAGTAAAAAAAAAAAATCCTTCACTTGGTGTGATGTGTGTACAGGATGAGTCTGGCACGGCGGACAGCAGTGGACTGGATGACAGTTCTCAGGACCGCTTCATCGGACCCTTGTCCCGCGATGGTACAGTGGGCTGTAGCAGTGACTACAGCAGCCCCAGCTACTCCTACTCCTCCATACTCAACAAGTCTGAGACGGGTAACCTCTCTCTTTATTTATTTATTTTTTTACTGACTTCAGCTGCAGTGACTGCAGTACTGCTAGAGGTGGTTGTATACGGGATAGAAAAAAAATGTCCATTAAAAAACCTGCCTGCTGTACCTTTCCACAGTTTCATTTCTGCTTTTTATCTTTCCATATAGGATATGTGGGTTTGGTCAATCAAGCCATGACTTGCTACCTGAATAGTTTACTACAGACCCTGTTCATGACACCAGAGTTTAGAAATGCTCTTTACAAGTAAGTGGAAAACAAACGAATAATGCCCTACAAGAACATAAAGAGAAAATCAGCCAATGGGGATTAAATCGACGTCTTGTTTCCCTTTCAGTTGGGAGTTTGAGGAGTCCGAGGAAGATCCTGTCACTAGCATCCCCTATCAGCTGCAGAGGCTGTTTGTGCTGCTGCAGACCAGCAAGAAACGAGCCATAGAGACCACGGATGTGACGCGCAGCTTCGGCTGGGACAGCAGTGAAGGTGAGCTCCTCTCAGCACTGCTTTACACAGCTCACTTTCATGGAAGGAGCTGTTTTGTGTTACTAAAAACCTCATACTATCTACATTGCCAGGCAAATGTTTTTGAACACCCTGTATTTTAGCATTTTTGTTGAACTTCACATTTCACATACACTGTATTTATTGTAGAGACACTTATTTTAACAAAACCTTGTGCTGCTGCAGATAGTAATTTTAAATTTATTCTTAATATTACTATTTGCATCATATTCCAGTTTTAGTGTATGTTTTGTGTCCCTGCTTAATAGTAAATTAGGAGGGAATTTTTTTTCTATAAATATATAACGAATTCTCCTATATGACAGGATAATATAAAACCAGAGTTATGTTTTGGGTTTTGTTTTTGCACTTCAGACAGTAAATGGGAACTACTCATAATTGCAGGCAGGAAGTAAAGTTGCAAGTGAGGACCTGAAGAAACATCAGACCACATGTGCCATACAATTGGTTCAAAAAAAAAAATTATTTGTTTGGATTTACTGTGGCATAACCGATTTGCATGGAATTGAGAATTTCAATTCAGTTGTTATTTGAAACTGAAATTGCAGCTCAGCATCATACATACATGGAAAATGAATGTCTGCCTGTCACTTTGTTGCTTGCTAGTCTGAAGAAAGGGTTAGCATTAATACTAGCACTGTCTCCATAGGCTTCACAGGATTATGGTTCAATTGCACCTGCCTTTAATATAGCACTTGCATTAGAATAATTGCAGTGTGAAGTTAATACGTTTAAAAATTATGTTTCCTAATTAAATTGCTGTTCTGTATAATTTTTGCCATGCTTGTAGAAATAGTGATTAACTTGTAATAAAACAAACTCCAGGAGGTTTAACATTTTCGACTGGCATTGTAGCCTACATATAGTTAAGCAGAGACTGTGCAGCTAGATTACTAGAGGGCTGTGAAAGTATTCTACATTGGTATGCGCGCGTGTGTGTGTGCTTTTATGTTGTGCAGCCTGGCAACAGCACGACGTCCAGGAACTTTGCCGGGTCATGTTCGACGCCTTGGAGCAGAAGTGGAAACAGACGGAGCAGGTACGTGCTACAGCTCCTGCACCTTTCTGATATGCCACTAATCCACTAGAGTCTGAACAAAGGACCCAGTATAACAGAAAATTCTAAGGGTTAGTACTTTTGTGATTTGGAAGTTGTTGGTATAAACATGGTCTCGTGATCTGTGCAGTGTTTTGAGGACATGTCTGACTCAGTCACAGGGATTTCACTGTTTACTTGTTCACTCTTGTGGACTGGAAGTAACATGCTAAATGAAGAGGTGAATGAATCATCACTGGTTGGGTTTAGGACGCTTTGTTACACCAGTACTTAAGTTAGTATGTTTTTCTTGAAGTAATGAAGTAGCAAAATTGGGGTTATTGTTAGAAGTGGTTAGCAAAAGCGTTAGATGTAATTTTATGTGCCTATTGCTTTTGAAATCTTTTGAATTATAGTGAGGATTTTGAGTGAAGTTGTACGTTTCAGTACTGAGTAACTGTTATGACTCCTCAGGCTGACCTTATAAATCAGCTGTACCAAGGCAAACTGAAGGACTACGTGCGCTGTCTGGAGTGTGGCAATGAAAGCTGGAGGATCGACACGTACCTGGACATCCCGTTGGTCATCAGGCCTTTCGGAGCCAGTCAGGCCTTTGGCAGCGTGGTACGTCTCTGTCTTCATATTCAACCTGTCAGGTGTTTGGAATTGTACCATACATGTGTACAGTAAATCTCTCTCTCTCTTTTTTTTTTTTTTAACCAGTGCATCTGATTTTTTCGATTGCCATTATGGCTAATCAAATGCAATTAACCTTAATTTCATTAATTGAAAAAAAAATTGAATGCATTTAGTCACCTAATATGGCATTTCCTAAACATTTGGCTCAATGACCCTTTTTTCATGTTTTCATATTTTTAAAAAATACATTTCCAGCTGAGCAAGGTGTGTGTACCAAATCTTATAGGCAGGGGGTTAAGTTTCCAACGAGGACATTATGTATTCAATCTTTTGTGTGGCTGAATCACAGCCAGTGTCCTGTTGGATAGATGGTGTATTGCATAAGTCCTGCAAATCATGGTCATACCCTGTTTAATGAGCATATCTAGTGAAAAAGAAGACAGTATTATGATTTATACATGCGTCATGGGTAGTGTAAAAATTGAGCTAAATATCATTGATGATAAAATGTTACTTTACATGAATAACAATCAGAAGTATTAATGTTTCTAATAAAATTGATATTGGCTCCTCATTATTTTTCAGCTTCTATGAATTGTGATACAGAAAATTGGTGCTACTGCTAATGTTTACTTCTATAGCTAAACTGTATTCAGATGCAAGTCCTAAATTAGGCATCCATTAAAAGCGAGCACATTTATAAACTGTACGTTTCGTTTGTCCTTGCAATCTGATGCATGTAACAGGAGGAAGCACTGCAGGCCTTCATCCAGCCTGAAACTTTGGACGGGCCCAACCAGTACTTCTGCGAGCGCTGCAAGAAGAAATGCGATGCACGCAAGGTGAGCAGGAGCAGAGCAGATTAGTGCAGACTGTTGTCCTCCTCTCTGTCTCTGTAGTACGTTCTTATATTGTTGCTTCTCTCTGTGTCTGATTCTTCAGGGTCTACGGTTTCTGCACTTTCCTTACCTGCTGACGTTGCAGCTGAAACGTTTTGACTTTGACTACACCACTATGCACCGAATCAAGCTCAACGACCGCATGACCTTCCCTGAGGAGCTTGACATGAGCCCATTTATTGACCTCGAGGACGAGGTAAAAACCAGCCTCCATGATTGCTGTGGCCACAGTGGTTTAATGGTTCTTTTTAAATTTTACTCTCAATTTGTTCCTGAATAGTAAGACCTGATTGTGTTTGGTGATTTGTTTCATCTTTGATTTACCACACATGTAATTACAGAAATCCCCTCAGACAGAGAGCTGCACTGACAGTGGGGCGGAGAATGAAGGCAGTTGCCACAGCGACCAGATGAGCAATGACTTCTCCACGGATGACGGGGTGGACGAGGGCATCTGCCTGGACAGTACTAGCACCACTGAGAGGGTACTTAAGCCAAAGGTACCTCCCTTCTTAACCCTGACATGTCTGCATAATAGATATGTTTGTTGCTTTAAACATTAAACATAACTGTAAACAGATGAAATATGATGTCATTCATTAATTCATCCCACTTTCTTCCTTTGCAGAGCTCACTAACCTACGAACTCTTCTCAGTAATGGTGCATTCTGGGAGTGCCGCAGGTGGACACTACTACGCCTGCATCAAGTCATTCAGTGATGGCCAGTGGTACAGCTTCAACGACCAGCACGTCAGCAAGGTTCTTCAGCTTTCATATTTTTTGAACATTAACTGGTTTTCAGTATAATGTGTATTTTCAATATTATATTCTAAAGATGCACTTATTTATTGATTGATTGATTGATTGATTGCTGTAGATCACACAAGATGACATCAGAAAGACGTACGGTGGTTCCTCAGGGAGCAGAGGGTATTACTCCAGTGCCTTTGCCAGGTAAATAAAACCTCGTCTAACCCTCCCCCCCAACACGTCTGCCTCTAGCTGCTGTTTTGACGGTGGGGCTTCAAAGGGAAAAGTCCACACGCACACATTACTGTCTTAAAACAGACAATCACCATGAACTTCAGCCTTTAAACAACTACATGATGTCACTCTGAAATGAAAACAACAGACTCTTTATGTAAGCATGAACAAAGCCCCATTTAGTGCTCCCCCTCTATCATGCACTTGTGGTTTTTAAGATGCTCGTAGAGTTGTCCAAGTAACAACATTCTTACATTACTGGTGTTTCTGACTGGAAATAATCCCCTAATTGTTTTGTATTCTAACAGCTCCACAAACGCATACATGCTCATATATAGACTGAAAGATTCCTCAAGGAATGCAAGTAAGAGAAGTTATGAAGTTGCTCTTGTACTTTTCAAAATTAATGGTTGTGAACCATTTTTCTTTTTTTTTCATTTAAAAATCAATAGTTCTATGTTTTTGCAATGAATTTTATGTTGCTGAATTATTTTGCTGGTTTGTAAATAAAAAGGTAACCTCTGTGTGCAGAGTACCTCGACGTGGAAGACTTCCCAGAGCACATAAAGCGTCTCGTTCAGAGAGAGCGAGAGTCCGAGGAACAGGAGAAGAGACAAAGAGAGATCGAACGCAATACTTGCAAGGTACTGCATGTACCTCTTAAACTTTTTACTGTAGCCTCATGCACAGTTTCTCCACCTGAATGCTCATACCTCCTTTTTCCTTCATTTGTATAGATCAAGCTCTTCTGCATGCATCCTGTCAAGATGATGATGATGATGGAGAACAAGCTGGAGGTTCACAAGGACAAAACACTCCGAGAGGCCACAGAAATAGCATACAAGGTAAGCCTAGGCCACACTTATTAGTATCTGTTGTGCATAATGCCCGTTAGAAGTGTGTCATATGTATGTGTGTACATATACATGATAACCCATTTTTAGAGTTAACTCTAAACCTACCTAATGCTTCCACCACCATGCTTCACTGTATATACTTAGATGCTAAAATGGCAAACCTAACTACCTACCTACCTTCATTGTATATATTATTTTCCACTGTACACGCAAGTTATTTGTGTGTTTGCTTTGTCCTGCTAGCTGATGGATCTTGAGGGTGTAGTTCCTCTGGACTGCTGTCGCTTAGTGAAGTATGATGAATTTCATGAATATCTGGAGCGCTCATATGAGGGGGAGGAGGATATGCCCATGGGGCTGCTCCTTGGCGGGGTTAAATCTTCCTACATGTTCGATTTGCTCCTAGAGACCCGCCGACCCGACCAAGTGTTCCAGCCTTATAAACCCGGAGGTACCATGAATCACTAACTAATCATTTTTCAGATGATAAAATATGCCACTTTTTATAAATACAGCACGTTAATTGAATTATGATTTATATGAAATGCACATATTAAGATTGTGAATTTGTACATGTATAATGTGTCTATGTATTTAATTCTTCAGAGGTGATGGTGAAGGTCCATGTGGTGGATCTGAAGAGCGAGACCATCGCTGCTCCTGTCAGCGTCAGGGCATACCTGAACCAAACCATTACAGAGTTCAAGCAACTCATTGCACAAGTACGTTTTCTCTCTCACTGTCTGCAGACACACACATCACAAGCACTATCTGTTCATTTGATCATGTTAATGATGCATGAAAGTCAAAACCTGATCCTGGATAATCTAGCAGCCAGTGTTGATAAATTTACACTTGGTTTTGAAGATGGAAAATTTCACCTGAGCCACATTCTTTTATTCTTGTTTATTCCTTTGTTCAGGCCACCGGGCTGTCCGCAGAAACCATGCGAGTCGTCCTGGAGCGCTGCTATAATGACCTCCGGCTTCTCTATGTGCCCAACAAGACACTGAAAGCTGAGGGTTTCTTCAGGAGTAACAAGGTTCCATTTTCTAAACACCAAAGGGAAAATTACGAACTATTTATCAGAAGTTCCTCATCAATGTTTGGTAAAAATTCTGCCTTGATCACCTTCTGTAATCTCTAAGAGTTTCCTCTTCCTTTAGGTTTTTGTAGAGAGCTCGGAGTCTGAGGACCACCAGGTTACATTCACTGACTCACTCCTATGGAAGCTCCTGGACCGTCACGGCAACACAATCAGACTGTTTGTTTCGCTTCCGGAGCAATCTCCAGGCTCTGTGGCCCACAGAACTGGTTGCCTCAAAGTGAGCGGTGACTCTGAGGACTCGTTTGAGGGGGCTAAAAGCAGCGGCCAGTGCGTAGAGGCCATACTGGAGGAGAGCACGGAGAAGTTAAAGAGCCTTTCCCTCCAACAACAGCAGCAGCAGAAGCAAACCTCCAGCACCAGCGAGAGCCAGAAGAGTTCGGACCACAGTGATTTCGAGCACCTCGATTTCCCGCAGCCTGAGAACCAGCTGGCTTCGGAGGAACGCTCCGACTCGGATGCGAACAACGACCGCAGCACCAGCTCTGTGGACTCGGACATCCTGAGCTCAAGCCACAGCAGCGACACGCTTTGCAATGCTGACGGCGCACCACTGCCTCTGGCCAACGGCCTCGACTCGCACAGCATCACCAGCAGCCGCCGCTCCAAAGCCCACGAGGGCAAGAAGGAGACATGGGACACAGCCGAGGAGGACTCGGGCACTGATAGCGAATACGACGAGAACGGCAAGAGCAAAACGCAGACGCATTACCTGTACTTCAGAGCAGCACCGTATGCACAGGAGGATGCTGCTGTAGATGGACAGAAAGGTAAGGGACTGTGTAGTGGTGTATGGGGAAAGTAGCAGAAAGTTGTGGGTGATACAGGAGTAATAAAACACCACCACATCACTGATTGATTTCCTGTAAGTGCATGTTTGGTGTGTAATATTGGAGTATGCTAATGCTATGATTTATTGGTGTTAAATCGCATACTACAAGCTTCTCTAGGATTTAATACAAAGGTCAAAAGTGTGTAAATAATTCGTAAACCATATACCAAGCATCCCTGTTATCTACTTGGCAACAATCTAATTTAAATAATTATTGAGTTCATCATTTGGTTTTTGGTGTTTTCTCCATGCTTTTAGGTATACTTGTCCATGTTGATAAAAGGATCACACTGGCAGCGTTCAAGCAGAACCTGGAGCCGTTCGTCGGAGTCCCCTCTACCCAGTTCAAGGTCTTCCGGGTCTACGCAAACAATCAGGAGTTTGAGAGCGTGCGACTCAACGAGACTCTTTCTTCTTTCTCAGATGATAACAAGGTTTGTCTTGTTTGCTGACTAACACATCATAATACCACACAGTCTCACCCTCTTAGTCAGGGGTTGAGTAATTTTAAGGCTTTAAATTTATTTATTTATTTTTTTGATCTGTAGATCACCATTCGGTTAGGACGAGCGCTAAAGAAAGGGGAATACAGAGTCAAGGTGTACCAGCTGTTAGTCAACGAAGCAGAGGTAAGTAAATATCAGCATCTTCAAACACATCTTAGGGATTCGAGTGCTGAATTTGTTTGCAAGATGAAGTTTCAAAACACATTTCAGCTGTTCAGATAAGAGCGGTGGGAAAATTGGTTCATGGTGGATGTGATGTTTCACCTAGCCTTGTAGGTTCCTGTTGGATACTGTGTTCGCTAAGGGCATGACCGTGAGGCAGTCTAAAGAGGAGTTACTGCCCCAGCTCCGAGACCAGTGCAAACTGGACCTTAGCATAGATAGGTGAGTCATATGTTTGTTCCAAGATATCCAGGAAATTGGTGTTTGGAGCTGATTTTGCACATGATAGAGTAATCAATTACGTGTACTATGAATGTGTCTGTATAGTATCCTCATGAGAGTTTAATGTCCTTATCCTTATTAAAGCTAAAGGTCTGTACTTTGAGCTCGTATACAGGGTTTCATTTCAACTCCAGTACTCTGTTAGATGGTAGACGGCTAAAATAACACTGTCACTGTTCTAATATTTATGGACCTGGCTGAGCTTGATCTAGTGGGTTTTTGTTGTTTTTATTTATATATATATATATATATATATGTGTGTGTGTGTGTATGTGTGTGTGTATATATATATATATATATATGTGTGTGTGTGTGTGT
>JAOTRR010000004.1:6000555-6014413 GCA_028570945.1 Gogo arcuatus
GGTGTTGTTTCTGGCGCATGGCATGCGGTGTCAAAGAAAGGAATAAATATGTATTTGTAACTGCGATGCGTGTCTCATTATTGGTATCACTGTCACAAGATAATGCAGCAATTTATTGACGCAAAATACACTACACAATTCGACGGTTCATATGCTATAATATTATTCTTCTATTCAGGTTGATTTTGTGCCTTTGCAAATATTTTGCTCATACACTTATTAGGAGCTCCGCTTTTAGGCAGTGACTATCTATCTATCTATCGATCTATATATATATATATATATATATAAAAGGTTTAAGATTAATCTTTGTTGGTGCAACCCAGTCTGTATGTTTATCATGGACGCATGCATGTGGGTCAGCTAAGGACATGATGTTCACAAATTTTTAATCTCCTGTTTTATTTTAATGGGGTAAGAAAATAAATGCCCATGTACGTCACAGCTTGCATGTTCCTTTCAACAGCATCATGCCCTGTTTTTATAAGAAATCATTAAAATAAATGTGCACCGCTTGTTCCATTATGTGGTTTATTGGGCCCAGTGAGAGAAACCTGGAAAAGCAGATAAAATTCCCTCAGCAAGCTGGGTGTTGTAAAGTCTGAGCACTCAGAGATCCTTTTGGCTCCGGGAGTCGCTGAGGATGGAAGCACTGACTCCACTGCTTCTGCTATTGGACTTTACTGTTTTAATACACACACAAGGGAAAGACATTAATGTCCACGACTGAATCAGACAAAGGCTTTCAGTGCAGGAGTAGATTGTTATATTGCTACAGGAGTAATATTTTAATTTTGCACATTTTAATTGCAAAATACATGTGATTTTTCAAATTACCATGTTTCTGATCTGATTCAGACATCTTGAAGCCTGTGGTCTTGGAGTGTATCACAATGACACTCTCTGAATCTGTTAGGTGCTCCAAATATTTGTATCACTTTCTCTATTTTCACTTAAATGTACTTTTATTTAACCATATTTCAATAACTACATGGAAGAGACTTTAATACAGATATCATCAGAAAATCTAAATCCTAAAAGACAAGAGACTAAATTTGTAATTCACAACACTAAACTAGCTCATCTTTAATATTGTCCAAGTAAGGTTACTGTTACCTAGTGCAAGCTTGATAGATAAAATTATTACTAAAGTAAATCGACAAGTATAGCCTATGTTATACATTTACTTGTAGGCTTACTTTCATTTCATAAAGAGAAAGTAGCTATAATGAGTAACTTCGATAGCATCACCATTCAAAAATATTACCATTAACTTGGTATGATCTTAGTGTTAGTAGTGTTAGACAGCTAATGTTACTAGCATAACATTATTTTACTCTGACTGGTTACAACCATAGTCTAGTTACAATAGCAATCAACATAATGTTTTTACTAAATGTAATTACTAAATACCAAAAAACAATTACACAGTTTTACCTGTGAAAGGTTATTCCAGTATCACGGGTTTCTACCGTTCAACAGTTTTTACAACCCCACACAGTTCAAGAGTCCAGCATTTGTTGTAATAATTTTCAATCTTATGAATACAGTACTTCAACTGTATGCTAATCCTACTAGTACTTTTACGTGTCTCCTATACACCAAGCAGTTCCGGCTAAATAACATAACATTATATTTGCTTAATCATTTTGCTACTGTAGAGTAAAGCCTAGGGTTTGGAAATATAAAAAGAATATTAATCTACAGTGTAAAAAAGAGAGAGGTGAAGAACATGTTTTATGTGTGTCTCAGATGTTTAGAGAAGATTCATGAGTTTAATATTCCTTGATTTACTAAGTTTTAGTTTCTTGCCAGATGGTAGAATTATTACCAAGCGTTACGGGAATGACTAATGATTACCTCTTGCACTTTTAAATCATAGGATTTAGATTAGCAATAACAAAAAGACAGCCAGAGACAGCTTTTATTCTCATTATACACATAAATACAGTATATACACGTGGACAGTACAACGTATTTTTTTTACCTCAAGGATGCAAGAGCAGTGCTAGGATTTGAACTTTCAGCCTCCTGGTCAGTAGCCTGAACTCCTGAGCCACCACTACCCTTAAACCATGCTGTCCTTTGACCCAGGCTGACGCCAAGTCCAGTTTCCTGTTCAAAAAATAACATGCTTAAAAGTAAGGCATGCAAAATCTTATTCGTTCAAAATTTTTCAAATTGCCTGTTATAACCAAAGCTTCCAAGAACAAGCTTGTTACAAAGCAACATGTTAGTATTGCTTACTTAGATAGAGGGATACAGTAACAGATTATAGTAAGGGCTTAACATGGTTAGAAATTCATATTTGGTCACACTTCAGTATTGGGTGTCACTTATACCATCATTATACCATCTTGAATCTGATTGGTCAGAAGATTTTGATAAATTTTCATAAACAGCAGCTCTGTTCACAGTAGTTCTAGCTGCAGGGCAAATAACAGGTTTATATTAAAGCACTTGTTTGAATACGATACATCTATAGGAACGGCTCATTCACAGGGAGGTGTATGGCAAACACTCTACATCATCTAAGCCTAATTAAAATTATTTTTAATTAAAAATTAAATGAAATTAAAAACATCTTGTTATTTAACAAATAAAAACACAATCATTGATATGGTGAGGTCTTCTGTAAGGAGTGATGTTTATTTAACATTTTATGGAAGGCGTCTCCAGAGTCAGTGCTCTGTAACAGAGATAAAGCTGTCACTTTAAGTTAGAGGACTTTCTTGGTAACATGAAAAGCTGCAATTCTTTGTGTGTTAATTTCAAGACAGAGAAGCGATGTTGTAACTTACTGTGATAACAGGAAGCTTGCTTTGCAGACTTTCCACATTTTTAATGTAATTAGAAATGGATAAAAAGCACATGTGATTCTTTGATAAATAAACATTGTAATCATTGGCAAATTGCTGGCACTGCTATTATTGGAAAATAATCAACTTGGGTAACAGTAACTCTGCTTCATCTTCCGCATCGAACAACTGCGTCATTGATTATTTTCCTATAACAGCATGCTCCCAAGTGTTTTATTTGTGCTGTATTTAGTGTATTAGGTCATTCTTACTTTGTTTTGTAGGCGTTACCTGCCTCACCTTAATAATTTCTGGAATTCAGCTATAAATACTGTAAATCTCTAATATGACCTCCTATACTGACGTGTTGACGGTTTTAGGTTTATTTCATGCCTGCTATTAGCTATCAACACATTGGTGGTTCAATGGTAGAATTCTTGCCTGCCATGTGGGAGGCCTGTGTTCAATTCCTAGCCAATGTACAACTGGCCTCTTGAATTTTCTTGAGTGGCAAGATCCTTCCCCTGATGAGCTTGACAAGTGTGATTGATTTTTTTTAGGGCAGCCATGGTCTAAAGCTTAGAGAAGCAGATCTGGGCCAAAAGGTTGCTGGTTCGACTCCCTGAACCAGCAGGAAAAATGTGTGGGTGGGGGGAGTGAATGAACAGTGCCTTCCCCTCCCTCTACATCCATGGCTGAAGTGCCCCTGAGCAAGACACCTAACCCTAACTGCTCACTTGTGTGTGTGTGTGTGTGTGTGTGTGTGTTCACTGCTTCAGATGGGTTAAATGCAGGGAAAGAATTTCACTGTGCTGTAATGTATATGTGACAGATAAAGGCTTCTTCAAAAGCCCCATTCCTCTTCTTCTAGTTAGGTATGTTAGTAATGTGTATTAGGTCAAAGATGAAATGAAGCATATCATGAACATAATTTTAGTTACTCCATAATTACCATCTTGCTTGTGTCAGGCTTTTGATGTATGTTCTGTCCTTCTTGTTCCTGCTATTCATCCTACTTGGTCTGTCTCTCCATCACTGCATCGTACATCCCCTCAGTCCATTTATACCTTTCTTCCCCAGCTCTGTTTTTATCATCTTTCCCAATGCGAATTTCAAGCCTACACAGAACTGTAAAATATTGCTGTTGATACCTTTTCATCACTTTCTGACTGTCTGAATGTTTCTCTTCATTTCTGTCTGTTTTATTTCTAAACACATGCATCTCAACAGCCTGAGGTACAGCCTTCTAAAAAAGACATTCAGAGAGACTCAGTGAATGGGTCACATATGGTAGGTGTACTCTAAACCGCAGCTGGTTTCGGCTCTTCTAATATGTATTTTTATCTCTTATTTATCAGGTCTAGTGGTTATAGTGACTGCTCTTTTAGCACATCGGGCTGTATTTTCATGCCGGTGCAAGTATAATTTGCTGGTTAACATCAGTATTTTTGGTGGGCAATTTTTCCTGTTTGTGCTCAGTTACTATTTTCACAGTAATACGTAAAAACAAGGTGAGTGTGACATTTAAAATCCAAGATCCAGTGATACTGATGGGATTTTTCTGTCTACAAAGCATTAAAATTCCAGTCCCATATTTTACTGGGTTTTATTCCAAAACCCAGATTTTGTGGCTTGGTTATTTGTTACACAGGAACAAACCACTCAGCTGTGACTATATTTCTGTAAAGCCTTTTAATTAAAGAAGAAAAAACTAGGGTGTGCTGTAATAGGACAATAAACAGTGAAAAAGGTGGTGTAATCCATTACCAAAGTGTTTTATTCCACTTATACACCAGCAATTTTCTCTCAATCACAAATTTTAAACGTATTAATCAACACCATATTTTTTTTTAACAGTTTATAGTTACATTTTTGGACATTGTGTAAATAACACCCATAAGCAGACATCCCTGACCAGCCTTTCTTTTTTTCTGTGTCTTCAAGTTAATAAGAGAAATAAATTGCATCTTGTCTTATTATTGAGAAACCACAACTTGCAAAGAGTCTCCTGTGTTGGAAAAAAGCTTTACATCTGTCTGATACAAAGCACTGACACTGGAGAGTCCTTTCATAAGCATATCAACAATTATACATTTTTATTTATTAAAGAACAACACATTTAATTGTTTATTATTTGGCATCCACCGTATAAGTGAATTAATTGTTACTATAGAAACGATAACATATTACTGTATTACTAGAAACCTGTGATTTGAATTATAGCTGGCACTACTGTCAAAACTGCTGTTACAGAAAATTAATCAACACCTTCTGACCAATCACAACTGAGAATTCAACAGCACTGTGGTGTAATCTCGCGTAACGCATTTATGCTTTGATTTGTGTTCTTAAAGTGATTGAGATGATTTGATTGATATCACAGCAGCACATCTAATCTTGATAATGTATTCATTTGAGCCCAATAGATTTTTACAACTGTGATGCTCTGTAACACAACCTGCCTTATGCCTTATTTTTGCACATGTGCCATGATTGTGAAAACAGAGTAAAAATGTAGTGATGATTGCATGAGCTGCATTATTATTGTCAGCAAATTTTGCTTATTTAAATATGTTCCTGTTTCCATATTGAATTTTCTTTTAATTTGTGGTTTCAGTTAAATAGTAATGGGAGCGCCATGAGTCTTAGCTGTGAAAAAGAAACAGAGAAGCCTCAGTGGAAAGGAGATAAAAATATTAAGACTTTTAAGAAGGTATCATTTTATGTGTGCTCTGTCAGTGTGTGTGTGTGTGTGTGTGTGTGTGTGTATTTGTGTTTCTTTACTTATTGTGTCCTATCATGACTTGAAGTGAGTCCCTTTTTTTGTCAAATGATCAGGCTTGCTAATAATACTGAACAGTGCCTGGCCTTTATTATAAATACTAAATAATGCACTAGTGTTTAAAACAAAAAAGCCATCCACTATACATCCAATGGTACATAATCTTTGACTTCACGTGTCTCATTTCTGCTTCCCCTGCTCACTTCTCTATCTGCATTCTGCTTTTAACAGACTGCAATCAACCTTCCTCATTCCAGCTCACTTTTCCCTCCATCACAATGTTCTGCTACTTCCTCCTGTTCATTCCCATCCAGGTAGTTTCTCTTCTCCCCATCTTTAGTGTTTCATATTGTGTGTCCTTTATATCTGTAATAACATCAGAATCAAATCTTTTATTAACATCGTTTCATTAACTGTTCTCATTTCCGTATTGGCCTTCTTTTATCACTTGTCTTTTTCTAAAACCAGCAAACCTCAGCACTTAGGGATGCTGCTTTCTAAAAGAGATACTAAAGGAGAAACACAGAATAACTCACACATGGTGAGTTTTTACAGGTTATATCTTGGAAAGATATAAAGATATATATCTTGGAAAAATCTATTGGAAAGCCTTCCCAGAAGAGTGGAGGTTATTATAACAGCAAAGGTTGACTAAATCTGGAATGGGATGTCCAAAAAGCACATATGACTATGATGGTCAGCTGTTCACAAACTTTTGGCCATATAGTGTATCTGAAGATGCCTGTTTTTCCATACTCTCAAGTGCATGTTAGTCGGTGACTGTGCTTGGTTTGATCTTGGTTTGGAGTGACAGCATGGTTTTGTGTTATTGAGGTGACTCCTGGCTCTGGTGGCTGTGTATTGTGGGACAGTCTGCTCTGCCCTTGTAGTTTGGGTAATTAGACCAAACCAGAGGAGCACACAGCAGGCTCTGAAACATTTGGCTGACCGCACTGAGAATGGAGAACACGTTTCTCACAGTCCACTCCTCCCCTACCAGATGTCTGACCCGAAACACTTTTCATTTCCTAAAGAAGCCTGTTTTATCTTTCAGCCTGCTGAGAGATTCATCTGCCGTGCAAAAACGAGGTGCACATTACATAACTGTCCCTCAATAAAGAAAAATCTGCTGTAAAATACTCCAAATATTTCAAATATCACAAGAATGCTGAGTAACACTGTTTGTTTATTGAGGGACCTGCAGTCTGTCTTTTCTAATGTCTGTATCACATAAATAAGCAACTGTCAAACATTGCATGGTGCAAATACAGAACAAGTGAGGCATCTTGTCTGGTGTGTTTTTTTCCCCTCACATTTCCTCCACCTTCTTGAAATACCTTTCTTTCTTCCCACTTTCCATTTTCTTCCTCCTGTCTTTTCCTGCCATGTGCCTGTTAGCGCACTGTTGGGAAAGTGTCTCCGGTGGTAGAAGCTCGGGCCGAGACGCTGCTTAATCTTTATGAGAATGATCACAGGCCCAAAGCTGCCTGTTTAACCTCACCGGTAAGACACACAGTGTATAGAGCTACTTTAGGGTAGCTTTAGAGTTAGTGTAAAAAAAAAATTACTAAAGAAAAATATATTAATATACAGTAATTTACAGTATTTATAGTAACACTGAAGACCGTGGAGAATGCCATTCAGTTCTATTGTATACTTGTTTATGGCTAGAATGATGATAAAACTCTAATATATAATTACTGTAAAATGATTTACTATATTTCCAAATACCAATGATTTTCCGCTCCTGCATCCTGTATTTCTTATATGCAGCTTAACTGTATTTTTTAAATTATTGTCTGTGTGTGTGTGTGTACACACACACACACACACACACAGTGATGGCTCTTTGAATGCTTTCATGAGTATTAAGATGATATAAATCATATGCTATAGCCTTTACACTTACCAGATCTCAACCCAATTGAACGCCTATTTGAACAGGAGATTTTGTAGTGACATGTGAGACAGCGCCCTCCAACACCATCATTAAAACACTAATTGAGGCAATATCTTTCTGAAAAATTATGTTCATTGCTCTAGTACAGATCCTGAGACTTGTAGGATCCATGTTGAGGCACGTGGAAGCTGTTCTGGTGGCTCAACACCTTGTTAAGACACTTTATGTTGGTAGTCACCCATCAGTAGAGTGTCTTTTTGTTCAGACACATAACAAGGTTATCAACTATTTGGCCACTGTGTTGACATCTTGACATTCCGTGAGCCATCTGTTATGTGTCTGTAATGGCTGATGAGGTTTTCAGTTTATCCAAAAACCACAAAGATCAAGACAAAGCAGAACTAAACAGTGATAGTCTAAGTGTGTATAGTGTTTATCCATAGTGTAAACCTTTTTTTTGTTTTGTTTTGTTTCATGTGAGCCGTATTACATGGACTTTCCAAATAAAGTATTTACATGTGCATGCTCCCACACCCTTAATATTTCATCAGTATAACAGTCAGTAACTGGATGTGAGCGCCGTCTACACCTGCTTAACATCTAAAATTATCATAGCAAAACGGAAAACAATCATGGCTACTAAGCAACAAATCATTCAAACAAACACACACAAGCTCTTATTTGCATCCGCTGCACTATTTTGGCATGGGAACACTGTAACCTTAATGTAGTAGCACATAAATATAGCTAGCATCAATTCATTTTGGCTGAAACTCACCTCACTAGACCACGACCCTGCCAAGGATAAAGTAGATACTGAAAAGTGAGTGACAGTGAATAGCCTCACTAGCCATCTCAAAGAACACAATATTACTATGAATAGAGTTAGCGTACGAAAATGATAGCTGCTATAATACTAGTCCTGAACAAACTATGTGTGACTTTGTTAAGCAAACAGTGCATTTAAATATGCTTGTGCACTAGTTGCACTGTGGGTGTGGATAGGTCACAGTATCACATATCTATAATGTATAGACTTATAACTTGGAACCCACTAGTCTTCTATTTTTGATACCTTACATTCAGGATGTAACCGAATATGAATACATTACTCAGATCGAACAGATAATGTGTTTGAAATGATTACAAATACAGATACCGAAACCAATTATGAGCTTGAGTGATGAGGTGAGGAGAATTCGAACATCATTCTGACAGTGCTGGCATTTCTACCTCCGGGGTTTTCTAGTGTTTTCCAGTGGTTCACATTTAGTAAAAACCTTCAGGTTTAGTCCAAATACAGATCCAGATACAGACAGTGGCTTTGCCCGACACTCATACATACATGATGCTGACATTGTAGAAACCGAGCCAACTTTCTGTTTCTAAAATGATAATGTGCTTTAAGAAAGGATATGCCCTGTATTAGATTGGAAAACATCTCAAATCTGATTCCATCCAGCATTTCTGATACATATGTTCAGTATTGAATTGGTACACCAAGCTTGCAGAAAGTGGCCAAATGAATGTTGAATGAATTTTCTGATCTCAGATCGTAAGAAATTGCTCTAGTCACATAGAGAAGAATAAAATGACGTGCAGTAAAACTACTTTTCTGGGTTATACAGTCTTATGAGAAGTCTCCCTGAACACATTAATTAAACATGTCAGTATTTCAGTAATTTATTTTTTTTCTGGAAAGAAAGCCTGAGGTCACATAATCTGCCCAACATCATCTTTCCCACAGCAGTCTACAGTCTGGACATCCATCCAAATCCCTTGCTAGACTGATTCAGTTCTGATTTGGTTGTTTTTTTCTTCTCTTTCCCAGGGTTCCTTGCGGAGGGAATTCCCCCAGAGCTTTGGTGATGTGTGTTATGCGTGCAAGAAACGGGTGTACGTGGTGGAGCGCTTGAGTGCCGAGGGGCTGTTCTTCCACAGAGAGTGTTTCCGCTGTGATACCTGTAGCGCTCCCTTATGTCAGGGTGGACAGGCTTTCGACTCAGAACAGGGTATGCTGACACATAGTTAGCATGTTGCTTTTGGCTTTTTTTAGTGCCAGATGTACACGCCTTTTTCCCCATGCTCTCTATAAAGTGGTTCTTTTTCCGGTCACAGGAAAGCTGTATTGCAAGCTCCATTTCTCTCAGCGTAAATGTGCTGTAAAGCACAGCAGGATCTTGGATCCACAGATGGTAAACGTTCACCATGTTATTTGCCATAATGCTTTGCTCTTATATGTGTTCAAATTATCCTGACAGCATTTTATATTACTTTTCCCCATTCCTCAGCCATCTGATAGCACCACACAGATAAGTGCATCTCTGAGTCCAGCTGAGAGTGACAGCAGCTCTGCACAGTCTCCAGGTACTTTGTCCTCTGTGCTGAGGAGAAGCCTGCTCTGGCCGCTGCACATGAGCCGTGCTGTGTGTGCCACGCCCCGTCGTGTTTGTAACTGGCTGGGTGGGAAGGTTCAGGCTCTGGGTCGGCACTTCAGGGAAAACGCAGATGATTATACCATCTTGTATGAGCTGCTGAGTGTGGGGTTGCCCCTGCTCGTGGCACTCCACGAAATCCTGCTGCAGATGCATGCCGAGACCGGACCTCTCGACCTGCAGCTCCTGCAGCAGTGGCTCGAGCAGCACCTGGGCCATGGGTTCTTCACATAGACCACTGGGTTAAAGCTTTTATTATTTACCCCCCATTATTGAAAATAAATGTTCCAGCACTCTGAAAACTGATGGTTAGTTGAGAATAAGAATATTTTTGACTAGAAGGTGAACATTTTGTTCACTTGACATGCTGTATGAACCTCGAGATGACTGCTGCTCATAAATTTCCTTTGCCTGAAAGCTGGGAATTGAACAGTTGGTCTTGGAACAATTTCTTTGACGTTCTCATGTTACAAAAGTTCTCAGAATGTTAGAAAAAGGAAAAATTTGAAAACTGAACTTAAAGCACTTTAATGAGTGAGCTGCCTGGGATTGTGCCCATGTAGGATTGGGAGCAATGTTTTCTGCATGTTTTGTACAATAACTTTTAATCTAAAATGATTGTGTGTGTGTGTGTGTGTGTGTGTGTGTGTGTGTGCGTGTGTGCGCGTGCGTGTGTTTGTTTGCTGCAAGTTTTTACTGACAGAAAACTGAACTGAATCTGCTTTTGCTCTCATGCAATGAACCTGCCAAACCAAACAGGGTGTTATCATCTGAACCATACTCACATTCCACATAACTGATACTGAATGTTTACACATTTCATCATGAGATTCAAATGTCTGGTAGATACGCTTTACCCTCTTAATGCCTCTTCCTTCTAATTCATGGTTCATGAATTTCAAGTTATTTTCCTCCACTGCTGAATATAATGAAAAAAAACTAAACACAGATAGCATGGTTGAGGTTTTTTTTTTTGTATATCACAGACAGGACTGTGATGTGCTCACATACCAGTGCCATCTTTCATTATCTAACTTTGAGTTTTACAGGCTAGAGGAAATTCAGAGAGTATACACAGTAGACGCACAGATTTATGAGAGTGGCTCGTGGCATGCTCAAAATTGCACACAGTCAAATCTAAAGAGGCACATACATGTTTTTAGAGACAGATCATGTTCATCATTACATTACATCAGGGGTGTCAAACTGCCTCATTTAGGTTTTCCAATATTCAACTGTCCAGTTCTGGTGAGTCTGTAACCTCAGATCAGTTTTCAACTGACTGAAGTGGAACCCGATCTGGTCTTCTGCTCTTGTAGCGCATCCGCATAAAGATTCAACATGTTCTGAGATGCTTTTCTGCTCAACACGGTTGTAAAGAGTGGTTATTTGACTTACTATCAGGACAAACTGGTTCTGGTTATCCTCCTTTGACTTCTTTCTCATCAACAAAACGTTTCCATCCAAAGAACTGCCGCTTACAGGATTATTTGTTGTTGTTGTTTTTTGCACCGTTCTGTGTAAATTTCACAGGTTGTTGTGCGTGAAAATCCCAGGAGATCAAATGCTCAAACCAGATCATCATTCTACAGTCAAAAATCACTGAGATCATTAACTAAAGCTCTTGTGTGTGTTACAACCTGGAACTGAATTGGGTTCACATGTTTTGAACAGAGAAATGCTCAAGAAGAATCTTGTTAATGAGGAATTACATATCGTTGACACCCCTGCATTATATAATAGTGTTAATGGACTGTTTTGTGTGCAGTCTGAATGCACTGAACATTTTACAACTCAGCAGACCTGTTTTCTATGGAGATTTGTATTTTTATACACTGGAAGGTATATTTTGTATTGTTCCGTTATGTACCTTTCTCTTATTTGTTTTGTGTTTAATTTCTTGTAAGATGTACATTGTTAAAGACAAGGCGTTGAAACAAAATGCACAGAAAGTGCATGTTATTAACCTCACACTGTGTGGCATTTGTAACCTAATTTTATCTGCTTATTCATATTTCATGTTTCTTCTCTTTCCTGTTATTCACTTGTAGTCTTTCTCGACCTGTCTGCTGTGTCCACACCTGACACGCTCTGAGTCATTGACAGACTCAAGGTGATCACCCACACCCTCCCATGATGCAGTGCTCAGTGGTGTGTCTATAAAGCATGACAGCATGAACACATGCACTACATAATAGATATCACGTGCATGGCAAATGTACCTGAGCTACATCAGCTCGTAACAGCTAAATTCCTGTCTGCAGGGGTTGTTTATTCTGGGTATCAGTGTTTGCACAGCAGAGTTACGGTGTTGTGTTTGGATCTGCATTTGATGTGTCATTGCTGGGAAAGGCATGCCTTTAAGACACGGCACTCCCTTTCAGCTTTTGGACATTACTAGAGGTTGTGACTAAGAGGAATGTTCTTTGTGTTTTTCCACAGAGCATCTTCATGACACATTTTATTTATTCTTGTCTCTAAGGCTGCTCTGATTAACGAAATCCATCAACAGATCCTTCGTGCCTCTTAAAATGTGGAAGATGTTTAGTTAGAATAGCACCTTTTACCTGACATGTTGCAAAACTGTATTAAGAAAACTTTTTTTTTTTTGCTTTATTTATGTCAAGCCATGCAAATTTAATAAATGAAATAAGCAACCTGAATTTTCTCTTCATTTATAAATCCACATGGAACTGTTATAGAAAAAAACAACAACCACCACCATGTGAATGTGTTTTCTTGTGCCTATTGTGAACATATTCCTGTGAAGAAAAAGTTAATAGAAATTAATACCATAATTGGAAATGAATGTACATGTGTGCATGCAGATATAATATACAGGGTTGGCACACAAGTGAACTCTTATCATTCTTTCCATTGCAAGATGCAGATATTTTGTTTTTCAGCTGAAGTGTGTGTGAGAGTATGTGAGAGTGCCATCGATCTGGAGTGCTTTCACGTTATTCACAGTACTGATATGGCCGGGAACGCTGAGTGGACCAGGATGAGATTTGTCTTCTGTAGCTGGTAACATCCTCAACCTCACAACCCTTGAAATATGTCCCTGTGTCCCTCATAGTTGTTTTTTTTTTTTTTTTAACCAGATAAGCTCTTCAGTTTAGAGAGCTCTGGAGTGTCCACATGGGTTTCAGATAGAGCTTCACGTTCATGTGCATCTTTATTCAGCTATTGGTCAGTATCACTCTACTAATAAAATGAACTCCCTTGCACTAATCTCTTTATCAGAAATAAAATCAAGGCAATCAAATAATCACCACTTAGGTGCAGTGGTGTACGTATCTGTGACTGATCAGAAGGTTGAGGATTCAAGCCCCAGCGCTTGAGCAAGGCCTTTAACCCTCTCTGCTCCAGGGGCACCGTATCATGGCCAACCCTGTGCTCTGACCCCAACTTCTTAACAAGCTGGGATATGCGAAGGAAAGAATTTCACTGTGCTGTAATGTATATGTGACAAAATAAAGGCTTCTCTTCTTCTTAGTTTTAATTTTTTAAACAAGAAATTGTGAAATGAATTAGGAGCTTTTTTGTGTGTTCCGACTTACAAATATGAATAATACCCCCCAACCCTTCCCCCCCCCCCAAACATCCTGACCGGTCTCCCTTCACTCTCCCAACTGGAAAACCAGTAATACTGGAAGTACAATTATGCTACATCTGTCAAATAAATTACGTTCATTTAATGCCCTGTTAATCTTTGCAGAGTCTGAGTTTTATGTCTTGTGTCTTAAGTGCATTCAGTGAAGTACTGATTCTATCCAACGCTGAACATATTTTAATTATGAAGAACTAAAATTCAGAACAGCACTAAAATTTATTAATCCCTTTTCCCTCAGTCCAAGAGTTTTCTGTACATCTCTAAAGAGGTACAGTGGGTGTGTGTGTGTGTGTGTGTGTGTGTGTGTGTGTGTGTGTGTGTGTGTGT
>JAOTRR010000004.1:6078317-6088505 GCA_028570945.1 Gogo arcuatus
GTAGGTAGCCAGATGTTAGCTAGCTTCCTAGTGCCATTGATTACTGGTTAGCACAATATAATATTTGAGCTTAGCAAGACCCATTGTAGTAGTACCATTTACTAGTTTACACAATACATTAGTTAGCCTAATCTTAGCTAGCTTGCAAGTGACATTGATCACTAGTTTACACAATCTAATTGTTAGCCAACATTAGCTACCTTTCTAGCACAATTGATTACTGGATTACAGATTACAATAGTTAGTCTAATCTTAGCTAGTTTGCTAGCAACCTTGATGTGTTACGCAATAGTATAGTTAGAATAAATTTGACTAGCTTGATAATACCATTGGTAACTGGTTTACACAATATAATAATTAACCTAGTCTTTGCTAGCAACGTCGGTCACTGGGTTATGTAAATATTAGGCTAACGTGCCAGTGTTTAGTTTTAAAGCTGTTATAATACATAACCTAATTTTAGTTAGATAAGTGGACATAGACACTGTTAAAATTAAATGATACAGTATTTTAAATATTCAACTCATCTGTAGAAAAGTGGACTTATTGGTTAATAGCGGATATCTTTCTGAAATCTTCACTGTATTAGGAAGGACAGTGTAACTTACAGTCAACTAGTATTTATGGTATTTGTTTTGGTTTATGTTGTAATAAGGTGTATCTTTTGTGTCTTTTTTAATATACATCGTGAGTGTAGTGGAACATATAGAGGACAGACATTTTTCCAAAGGACACTTTTTCTATACCATTAATCCCCCATGACTTGACATTGGATATCACCATGATGTTTCCATGGATCCAGCCTCCAGAACTGTTGAGGAACCTCTAAACATGGTCGCATCACCACATGACTTTTGTGTCATTAGTGCTTCAGTAAGAAGAAGTGACTCACAGCAGATGGAGGATTTTTCTTATCATGGAGGAACTTATTGGGGGAGGAGGCAGATATCTTTCTTGCTCATAAGTGTCCAAAGATCTCTTATCTCCTCCTGTGCTTATTTACAGCTTTAATTTCCTGTGCTTCAACGCCGCCTCGTCCTCCGTCCTGATGTGCCGTAACATGTCTGCGTAACATGAAAGCGATGCTGGAATGTCGCCTATTTCTGGAATGTTCATCTTTAAAAGGACAGTAAACCTGTCAGCTAATTCTGACTGCAGTTACGCAAATCACCTGGTGTAACTTTCTCCTTGTTGGACAGCTCATCCCATGTCGCTATTTAAGTTATCTTGTGCCATGATTGCTGCATGCCACAATAGAAAACACTTTAGGAGTGGAGTATTGAGCTCCAGTATCCAAGCCCGTGAGCCGTAAATAGAGAGCGTCCCTGCGGCCCTATCTGCAGCAGCGGTGTAATGGGCTGAACAGTGCGGCTGATTGTTGCACGTCGCAGGCAGGTGGAGAAAGCTGTTTTGACAGGCCCTGTAAATCAATCCAGTGGCCCGGCCAACAGAAATTGATCCCAGAGTGGCCTGTAGTAGCAGCAGGGGTCGGGTCTGAGGTTTGAGCTGGATGGCATTAGACGGATTCACTGCATCCAGCTCTGTGGGTTTAAAGAGGTATGAAATAAACGCTCTGGTGCTGCCAGTAGGAGAAGGATCGCTGGCTGTCCACTCCACTGGACTTCTGCTTTCCGATTTGAGCTTCACTAAGAGCATGGCAACGTGTTTACAAAGCCAGGAGGAACGTTCTGTCCAAACGTCTAGATCAAAGCGTCGATCAGTTGTAGGGTTTCTATCTGAAAGTGAAAATTGTAATATTTTGATTAACGTGTCATGGCGTGACACCTTGATACGTCATCTTAATAGTAAGTTAAAATCATTGTTAAAATATTTTTAAATCACTGGGTTTTAGAGCTGCGATTTGGGCTGGAAAGTGTGTATTAAAATGTGAAAACCCTGAATTTATTGTAGGCAAGTTATTACTCAGCCTGCTTTTTTGTGCACAAGTGGTACCACATGTGCATTATTTTCACACCTCCGTACACCACATGACCTTTTCTGGCACTTGTTTAAACATGTAGGTTTTTTTTCTTTTCGTTTGGTTTATTTTTCGTTTTTTCACTCAATAATCCTATTATAAAAATATTTGGTAAATGAATGTTTTTTTATTCATTTATTTAACTATATAAGAAATGAAATGAACGAATCAATAAACAAAAGTTTCATTCAAATGCACAAATATAAATATTTAAATAAATACAATTTATGCAATGGTACAAAAAGTAAATTAACAAAACTATTGATGAGGTTCAGTTAGGTTTTTGCACCCTTGTGTTAAAAGGAAAATATTTATTTTGGAATTTAGTAAAAATCTAATCAGATATTAAATTTGGTTTCAAATTCAATATTTGATTAAACAGTAGATACTACAGGAGATAAGAAAAAACATATGAGTAACTGGAAAAAAAAAACCCTTGCTAAAAGCAGGGACTAATTCTGCATGCTATTTTATGAAAATAGTTGATTTATTTATTGAAATAATATTTTAGGTGTCTTGTTAGAATTATATTAATCATATACTGTATTTTTTTTTTAACATCCTATATTTTACATTCTTGTGATTATGTATGTGCTTTAATGATGCACAGCATGTGGAATCTCAGATATTCACGTCTCATGGTAAATATGCATAACCGGTTATGACTTGTGCTAAACCTGAAGACTCGAGAATAGTTTCAGCGTTACAGTGGTAATTAACTAGCCGCAGTTGTACACTTCTAAAATACTCTGTGTGCCTTGCATTTTGGTAATTACCAGGTAATTGCAGTTCTTCTCTTTGAGACCTTAACTACTACGGGTCATTACAGAGTAGGAGAAAGCCATTCACGGAATGATCACGGCACCTTCCAAGATAATCACACAAAAGGAGTCGACACAGAAAATTACATTTCGGACCTCTCCTCTTTTATTTCATTACCTCGGCCTTGTGCGATGGCTGAAATTGGGTCTCTTAATTTAAGGACCTGCATTCCAGCTCGGCCTCGACCATAACGCTTCTTGTAATCCGTTGATAAGTGTCATCTCCCATAATGCCGTGTCACAGCCATGGCTCGTCTCTCACTGAGGCATTCACTTGTTGCCCACACCCCCCTCCTCTTTATCGCACTAATAAGACTATTTCCATGGAGCCCGAGTCAGCCGGAGAGGAGTGCACAATTATCTCTTGAGGTTGCGACAGTTTCCACAGGTGGCGTTCCTCCCTCATAGAAGCTGTGATCATTAGTGTTTGAATCCTTTGCTTTTTGACAAGCTTGTGACCAAAGCCAGAGATGAGTCGAGTCTGCAGGAGAGCCACGTACCCTGCATTTTTGAATGGTGTTACTAAGCTGGTGCCAGAGGCGCCTGAGTCCATGTTCAAACCTGAAGCATGAAGAGGTGCATTGTGAAGGCCATGTGATTCCGAGACCTTATAATTGGAGAGACTGCAACATTTGGTGCATGCCAGCAGCTGTGTTGTCATCTATTCTGTCTCTTGAATTAAGAATTAGCACATGGTGCTGGGGATTGAGGATTGGCTGATATTAAAATTTAGACTTTCTTATGAATGTCTTTCTATCACAGTTTACAATAATTTTGCATTTGGAAGAAAATGTTTACATATGCATCTCTAGCCCTTTTTACACCGATATTCCATAATATTGCCATAAAGAAGATTCCTTAATATTCCGGCTTTGGTTGTTTACACTGAACCAAATAAAGCCGGCATAAAGCAGTGCCACTGTGTGTTTTTACACAGCATACCAGCGTTCTGCAACCATAGGCGTGACGTGTGACACAATGG
This sequence comes from Gogo arcuatus, assembly GCA_028570945.1. Classification (NCBI taxonomy): domain Eukaryota; kingdom Metazoa; phylum Chordata; class Actinopteri; order Siluriformes; family Anchariidae; genus Gogo; species Gogo arcuatus. The sequence continues at coordinate 6,082,099 of JAOTRR010000004.1, forward strand.
AGCATCGGTGTCTCAGGTGATGTACACCACACTACGTCTCGGAAATAAGAATACCCCGACCATATCGACGTTGCTTTCAAAACAATAACGTCAGTCGACCAGAGTGTTGAGATGCTTTTGTTAGCCGTGCACATTTATAGCACTCTTCGAACGCCAGCAAAGTTACTGTGCAATCAGAAATATGTTGGAGGAGAAAGTGAAGAGAAGTAGGAAGCGATTTGAGGCCGAAAGGCACACGGACTTTAGATTCCATAGACAGAGACATTTGAATTTGCGCTGGTTTCGGAAAGAAGAATGTCAGAAACGAATGTCAATGTCAAAAATGTCACACCCCTGTTCCACAATGCCAGCTGTCCCTTTTAAAAAAACAAACATCAATCAATCCCCCCTCTGTTACTATCAATCGTTCTGGCTCAGAGGCGGAAGAACACCAACCCCCCCCATTCCACATTCGGATGTTTTACACAGAATACGAGGCGGAATAAAGGTGTAAGATTCCCGCCTTGAACAGGCTGTGTAAAAGGGGCTTCTGTTAGCCCTGCAATAGATTGGCGACTTGTCCAGAGTGTATTCCAGCCCTGGCTTTAAGTCAGCTGGGGTTGGCTCCAGCTCCCCCCCGACCCTGACGGGTAAGCGGTATAGATAATGGATAGATGGATGGATGTTTACATATGCCGTTCTCATTAGGGGGCACTTGGATTCTAACACGTCACATATGTCAGAAGTCAAAAGAGCTAGATAGCGAAAACTAGTCAGGTATATTAGCTTGATTATGCAAAAATGGAACACAGGAATAATGATAGTATTTAAATTCACAATACTGCACGTGAAGGAATAAAATACCACAGGGTGTGCTATTCTAGGAAAATAATCAATGACTGGGTGGTGTGACTTTTGCAACCCTGAAGTTGATTATTTTCCAATAACAGTGCATCCTGATATGTTTTATTCCTCTTCAACCTCAGCAGTTTCACAATGATTACAATTTTACTTAATTAATAGATATCATGTCATACTTTTTTATCTATTTAATGTATTGAAACGTGCAAACAAGTCCCTGTTTCCGCTTACAGAGTTTTGAAAAAGTTGAAAAAAGATAGCGCAAAGCCCAGAATCATCTATCCTGAAGAATTTCCCGTGGTTGAAACCGTAAAGTTACAGCTTTACCTCTGACCATCACAAAGCTCTGACACGGGAGACTCCTTCCAGAAAATGATAAACATTTCACAGACACCTATCAACAGTTATACGTGCATTGGTTGTTACTAAAGTCACGACAACATAACTGCTCAGAGCTGCTGTTATAGAAAATTAATCTGACCAATCAGAATTGAGTACTCTACAGCACTGCGGTATATCATTATATATTGCACAACCTATTTACAGGATTTAGCTCCCTAAAAGTGCCATTTATCCTGTTTCAGAATCCATCACTGTAGTTTGGCTCATGTGCTTTTCAGCCAGCTTTGTGTGCGACGCATTGTGTTTAAATGATGAGATGGATATAATGATGCCATACAGACATATGCCTTAAATGAATGAGCAAGTAAATAGGGCTCTTTTTTTCCACAGGGCAGACTTTTTGATATGATTCTAATGAATGCACCGCAGCGCACGGCCGTCCACTCCACCGCTCTAAAGGACCTGCGTACCTAAGAGCACAGCAGACGCCAGTACACAAAAGAGACGCACTAGCAGAAATATTCCATTCAAATGCAAACAGCCTCTCAAAAGAGGAGCCTTTGAAAGAACGCATTAATTGAGTTTTCTATCATATTGTGAATTATAATATTGAGTTCAGGGAGCTTTACTTAGCACTGAGATGGTTCTGGTCTTTAACTGCATGCTTTGTTTAAAGAGAAGTATAAAGTTTGGAGCTTCAGGTTTGACAGGGATAGCCACATGCTTCTCCTTTTCAGCCCTACAGCTGACGTTGGTGTTCACTTTCCACAAGACTGACTGAAAGCTGTAGCGATTTTTGCTCTCCACTTGATCTTGTCCAGATTGAGTCTTGCATATTGGTCAATTTCTTTTCCCTTAAGAGTTTTCTGAGGCGGTTTTGTTCTTGCTTGCACGCTAGGTTTCCATCCAAGTGCTTCACTAATTTAAAGCAAACAAACTGAAAACATTTGCCAATTGCCATGTTTCCACCAGTTACAGTCTACAAACACTCGGAAGGGGAGGATTGAGGAACATGTAATCAGTAGACCCCCAGCCAAAGTGTCATGGACAGACCGAACATGCACAACATTATTTAAAAAAAAACACAAAAAAAAAACTTTCCACCACTTGTGAAATATTGATCATTTTAACAGAAGTTTGTATCCCACAATAGTTTTTGAATGGAAAAAGGAAAAAAAATATATATATTTTTTCCAAAATACTGCATCTACTAAGAAAATTTTAATTTTAAAGTTTTAGTGAATATTTATATCGCATAGAGGAAGAAGAAAATTGTCCATTTCTTTTCCACTTTTAATATATTAAAATGCACCTTGGCCATTTTTGTTTTCTCATTGATGGTCCTTCATCTTTTTTCTTCGTCTTTTTTCTTCTTGCTTCATTTTCTTCTTCATTCTGCATGAACTCTACGTTCACACTAGCAAGTGACAAGTCGCTCATGTCTCTTCTAGTTTGCATCTTGTGTTTTTTAGTTCTGATTAAATTGTAGTAGCTATATATTGCTTCTAAAGCGAGCTAACACAAAAAAAAATAACGCACTAATGGGTTTGAAAATTCGCTTTTTATTTACTTAGTACGTGCTAAACTTTACTAGCTACTTTGGTAGGTTACCAAAGCTAACAAAGCAAGCTAACTGTCCTAGCTATGTACACTTAACAGAGGAACCAACAATTTTTGCTACATCCTTCCAAGCTCTATTTCTCTACGTAATGTCTTCATACAGAGTTAAGAAGAAGTCATGCATTATATATGACAAGATGAATCTATGGTTATCCATTCGGGTTTTTTTCTATTTTGCGTGTCAAACAGTAAATGGAAACTAATTTCAGGCGAACTAAAGAAACATCGGACCACATGCACCACAGAATTGGTGGAATCGAGGAATCATCCGCTTGGATTTGTTGCTTAAGTGTGTCATACCTAATTTGTATAGGATCGAGAAAGTCTCAGTTTAAATGTCGCTTATTGTGCTGTCGTTTTGTCGCTTGCCATTGTTGCTGTAATGTGGTTGTATATCCATGTCATGCACTTACATTAAAAAATGAACAGCCACTTGCTAGTGTGACCGTAGGGTAAGGGTATGCAAACTTTTGCACTCAAGTATATGTGCGCATTCAAATTAGCAAAGTGGTTGGAAACCTCATATACCTTTTTCAAACGATTGGATTCTATGCCTGAGGCTAAGTCACTGAATAACCACCTTCTTGTCTTTAGTGCTGCTCTATTGTAAATAGAAATTAAAGTAGGATCACTTTCATTGTAACAGTTTGCAGATAACTCTTCAACGGTTAAAATATAATGAAAGTGGTTGTATGACAGGGATAAAATCAGTGATCTGAGTTTAGCTAGCTCAGATCTATAGCTTCTCCATTCCTGTTGCATAAAGGTTTTTTAAAAAAAGGTTGGATGGAAATCCCATCCCTTCCGTCTCTGATTTTTCCTTTTTCCCTTGTTTTTGTCTGACCCATCAGTGTCTTATCAGCCAAGCAGAACCAATAGCAGAAACACTGTCACAGGCCCATAGCCAGTTAAGCTCTGCTTTTTTTTCCCTTTTTTTTTTCAAATCCCCAGTCCTGGAACTGTTGGCGTGTGTGTGCATAGCAGTGAGTTGTGAAAGAGGCGTGTTGGGGCACATCCTGGCCACAGCATGCACAGAACATTATCAGAAAGGGAGTTAGCCTCAGGAGAAGCTGAGCACCTCCAACACACACACACACACAAGGCAGAGTGCTCTGAAGGTGGAGTTCTTATAAGCGTGTGGTTAGTTAACTGGCATCTGTGATTTACCAAGAAAGGGATAATTAAAGGCGGTAAACCATTTAACCCTTATCCACTCGGATGTTCTAAAATCCTAACTCTTCTTCCTTTTTTTTGTATATACATATACACTCACTGGCCACTTTAATAGGAACACCTGTACAACTGCTCATTCATGCAATTATCCAGGCAGCCAGTCACGTGGTAGCAGCACAATGCATAAAATCAAGAGCTTCAGTCAACATCAAAATGAGGTAAAAATGCAATCTGAGGGATTTTGATCATGGCATGGTTATCCGTGCCAGATGGTATTTCAGAAACTGCTGATCTCCTGGGGATCTTCATTCATTTTCAATAGTCTCTAGGCACAAAAACCTCCACTGAGCAGCAGGTCTGTGGGTGGAAACAACTTGTTGATGAGAGAGCTCAGAGGAGAATGGCCAGACTGGTTCAAGCTGACAGGAACTTAAACAACTACTCTTCAAAACCATGGTGAACAGAAAAGCATCTCAGAACATGTCTAACCATGAAGCGGATAGGCTACAGCAGCCGAAGACCACATCTACCAGCCAAGAGCAGAAGTCTGAGAACACAGTGGACACAGGTTCAGCAAAACTGGACAGTTGAAGATTGGAAAAATGTCACCTGGAACCTGACCCAGCTTAGCTCTGCCCTTTTTTAAATTCAGGAACAGTGTGTTGGAGTGCAAGTTCCCCTGGGCATGGTGCCTGGGAGAGGTGGGGGGGGGGGAAGCATTAATACAGTTTACAGTACACAGGCTTCTACCCTCCCTGTGCACAGAACAAAGCCTGTGATAAAACCCTATTCAGTGAAACATGCTGCATAGCTTTGGAAGGATGATGTTTAAGGCTTGTTTCTCAGGAATACATTTTCCTTCATTAATCTCTTTTAAAAGTGGCCAGCAAACTGGCTTTAATCTGGACTATTTAGGAGAAATTGTTTTATTTATAGGAGATATTTTTTTATTTTATTTTTTCAAGTTTATATTATTTTAAATAAAGCAGGATAAGGCAGTTTAGCAGGAGTACATCCTGATTAAGATCTTTTCAGCTACGAGTGTATGGTTGCTGTATTATTACGTTATTACTATTTGTTGTCGCCATGTGCTGCTTTTTCTTCTAAAGCTTATTTAGTAATAATGAGCAGTGGTGAGAATTTCATTTATGGGAGGTGAATTCAGGCAGAACGTGTTGCTTTAGTTAACACTTTGGCTACAGATAGTATATAGAGTGCATGAATAAGCTACAGTTTCTTGTTTAGATTAGACACTAACCATATTTCTCCATCTTTTCATAAATAAAGACAATTTGCAGTAAATGGTGATTAAAGTGAGCAAACTTTAAAAAAAGATATTTAACAAAATTTTGGACTTGTTTTCCATTTTGCATTCCCATCAATGTTTTCATTTTATGGCACTTTGACTGCCTGTGATGATCACACATTCCAAGTACATTCAAAAAGAATCAAAACATTCACTCAGTAGATTTGGCTGTTATTGTGTATTCTGATAGTTTGAGACCTGCCAGAATTTCTCAATGCGAAACAGTTTTTTCCCCAAATGTTCATTTCCATCCTTAAAGAACAAAAATGAGTGACATGGGATGCTCTTAATTCTCAAGAAGCCCAATACAAATAGAAATTAAAGGTGACTTATTATACCCCTTTTCCACAAGTTGACACAGTTCCCAGAGGTCTTAATGAAATGTCTGTGACATGCTTTGGTCAAAATACCACAAGGATAAAGCGCCACAGCTCCCTTCTCACCCTCTCTAAACAGCCCTGTTCAAAACGGCTGATTTGAGGCCTGTTCCTTTAAATGATAATGAGCCACTGTTCCCCCCACCCCCCCCCTTCCGCCGGCCAGTCAGGTAGCACTTTCCTCATGAATATTCAGTCACAAAGGCAGCTCTCAAGCCATGAGTGGAGATACTCAGATGAGAGTGTGGCATAATTCTAATGAGCTCCCCTTTTGACATAAAAGGAGGAGCCAAATCTGAATGGCTTGGTGAAGCACGTTTTCTGAAAAAGGCAGCTTAAAAGAAACTGACTGGGTCATCTTATTTCAGAGGTTGTGTGTTGGTAGGCTCTCCAGATAACCAAATGTATGTGCACAAGCACTGAAACAGTGAGTTTTTCATAACATGTCCCCTTTAAAGTAAGTGCTGGTGGTCAGATGGTCATAATAAGCAGTAAGGAAATAGTGTAGTTAAAAGTAAAGTATGCAATTTCCCATTTACTGATCTGTAAATGGGAATGTGGCTGATCAGTAAGGACATGTTTGGTATGTTAAGTTTGCTTCATTCGCTTAATGTAGCTAAAGAGTTAGGAGTCTATGGCTGCATCTGAATTCTCAGTATGTAATAATTAACAATTATTTGCCTCAGGCTCAGTCAATATCGGTGAATAATAACCGAGACGAAGTCGAGGTTATTATTCACCGATATTCA
>JAOTRR010000004.1:6104965-6118789 GCA_028570945.1 Gogo arcuatus
TATATACAGGTTTTGGAGCAACATGCTGCCATCCAGATGACATCTTTTTCAGGGAGGGCCTTGTTTATTTCAGCAAGACAATGCAGACTGCATTCTGCATGTATTACAACTGTATGACTCTGTAGTAAAAGAGTCCAGGTGCTAAACTGGCCTGCTTGCAGTCCAGACCTGTCTCCCATTGAAAACATGTGGTGCATTATGAAACAGAAAATACGACACAGGAGACCCTGAACTGATGAGCAGCTGAAATCCTATATCAGACAAGAATGGGGCAACATTTCACTTTCAAACTACAGAAATTGGTCTCCTCAGTTCCCAAACATTTACAGAGAGTTGTTAAAAGAAGAGGTGATGCAACTCAGTGGTAAACATGCCCCTGTCCCAACTTTTTCGAAACATGTTCCTGGCAGTAAATTCAAAATGAGCATATATTTTTTTTTAAAAACAATACATTTTCTCAGTTTTAACATTTAATATGTTGTTTTTGTACTATTTTCAATGAAATATAGGGTTTCCATGATTTGTAAATCATAACATTCTGTTTTTATTTACAGTTTACACAGCATCCCAACTTTTTTGGAAACGGGGTTGTAGTTAGCCTAACCTTAGCTAGCTTGCTAACACCATTGTTAGTGGTTTACACAATATATGAACCTAATGTTAGCTAGCTTGTTAGTGCCATTGGTTACTAGTTTACACAATATATGTTAGCCTAATCTTAGCTTAAATAAGTTAGCCTAATCTTGATATTGGTTACTGGTTTACACAGTATTGTAGGTAGCCAGATGTTAGCTAGCTTCCTAGTGCCATTGATTACTGGTTAGCACAGTGTTCCAACTTTTTTTTTTTTTTTTTGGAAACAGGGTTGTAAAAAGATTTGCTGTTTTTATTTTCTTTGGCCTTCTCAGATTCCAGTTATTGGGTCTGTTCTGTGTAATTTATTGCTTCAAAGTCCTGAAGGTCAAGGATGTTTGAATATTTGTTAAACTATATACATGAAATGAGCACATGACAGGATTTGAGAGCCAAGTAATCAACCTCCAACCCTTTGTTACTATAATATCATTTTTGCTCTGACTTTGTAGATTTTTTTTATGATCCAGCTATGTCCTTTTAAAATGAATTATGTTTGGACTGATCAGGTGAAAGCACATGTGCTTCATGTTAGCTGACCCATCCCATGCTTGACTGCCCACCTTAAACCAAATGCCCAAGGCATTCGTATCTGCTGTTTGGTTAAACTGTGTGATGTAATCTTATTGACAACCCTTTTTTCGAAAGGTGTTTGTAAGCCACGGCGCTGAAAGACTTTGTCTCTTCAATCCTCAGTCAGTTTTAGCCTTTGACATGGGTAAAAATACGACCCATCTGAGCTCTAGTTTCCTAACGAATTCCAGAGCAAGAAAAAAATAAGGCTTTCTTGTTTTTCACTCCCAAAAGACCGTTGTCTGGCTTTTTGCTTTGCAAGAAATCTGCGGCTTCAAACTTCACACGGGTTCCTCATCAGTGTGGAATGTGCTGGGGAATCTCATATTGCTCTATTAGCAAAACTGCATGCACTTATCATGTAAACACGGCAAAAGCTACAGAAGATAAAGAGAACTTTCAAATTTACCTAAGAATGTGAAACATTTGTACTTTAGTCTTTTGTCTTTATCAAGTAAATGGTCATGTACAAGAACCACACTGACGTAGCAGTGAAACTTAAAGGAAACTCCAGCCTGAATGATTTGCATATTCATTTTTATAATTAACACGTGATCAACAGTGTCCAAGATTTATTTCATAATGAAAGAGTTGCCTTTTTAGTTTAAACTTCTTTCATCAACATATTTGTCTGTTTTCGCTTTGGTTAACTGTTTCCCACAATAATCACAATACCGTTGATAGTGGTGCCAATACTATTTAGTCCTCACTTCATCTCTACCTAAAAAGGGCGATGCAGCAGCGCTTTAGTCCTTTATTCTGTCCAGCTCTCTCATCTCCCCATCTGTACACTCTGCTCAAATAGATTAGCTCCCAAAGCTTCAACTTTCATGCTAATGAACGCCACCGTGCTCATCATCTCATAGGTTGCTAACCAGCCGAACCGAGTCTCTGCTGTGACATTATGCAGCTGTGTCGTATAGCTGCATTGCATTCTGGAACTTTGAGTCCAACATCTGCACCAACATCTCTATTGCTTCTACATTGGATTTCTCATATCACTGAAAGATGGTAAGTGAGTAAAGAAGTTCTTGCTCTTTTGTTTTTGGGAGCTAACGGCAAAATCTGGGTGTTATCCCTTATGTTTGAGGTCGTAGACTCCTGTCAAACGCTATTGTAACTGTGCTAGCAATGTTCAACGTCCTCTGACTTCAGCAGACAACAGCTAAAATGAAAATACAGCGCCAAGAAAATAATTAGCAGTATAATCGCTAAGCACATCACATATAAATATATTTAATGTGTTTCAGGCTGGACTTGACTTTTACCAGCACTGGCATTGCTTATATTGGCAGTCTGTTTTGTCCATACTCCCTGTAGTCTATAGCCTAATTCTTATTGTAAACACTAATCACTGGAGCAGTTTGTAAAATCTAAGAACCCAAAGACAATGGATGTTTACCACATTTCTGTACTTGATTTGCTGGGATTTGTGTGATCTATGTTTGCAGGTCAGCAGGAAAGCAGGACCGAAGGAGCGACACTTAGTATTTGAGAGGCTGTGGAGTGAATCCAGCAGAGCAGACAGTCTGTTCAGCAACTGGTTTCGGGTTGCACAGCTCCAATTAGTTGCTTTAGTGTGTCTAAAACAGGGCGCTTTGTACCATTTAAAGACATAGTCTACTGAAATAAATGATTCGCTGTAATTGAAATGAAGGGATTCTGGATTGATTTACTTACCCGGTATTTTTTGCCTCTTAATTGCTGAACGTTAAACCACTACTGAGATGTACTCTTTGGAGTTTTTGCAACTTTTAACAGGTATAGGGTTTGATTTGGAATGCAAAAGCCAGAGTAGAGAAAAAAAGAGAGAAATTCCCTTGCAATTTGCAGCTGTGAAGCTCGCTGAGGGAGTCTGACATTGATTGAGGCCTGGATGAGGAACCAGAGCAGGAATTGAAGGGGGGTGTGTGTGTGTGTGCGCGCAATGCATCAGGGTCATGAAGTTTGGCTTTTCATTTACACATATTGGTGACTGCTAACAGGTTTCTCTTCATGTTCAGATGCAGGATTGATCCTGAGAGATTGAAAATATTGATTTAACCTAGTGTCTGACTGTGTGCGTGCTGGGAGGTGCTAGTTGGTGGCGTGTTCACACATCAGCAGGACTTGAGTTCCTCCATTTCTCTGGTCCTATTGGGACTCCTCATTACTGCCTTGCATTTCTCCTTCTCTCTCTCTCGCTTGCTTTTTTCTCAAAGAGCCTCTTCCCACCCCCCTGAGCAGACCTGCGTCAGCAGTAATGTATGTGATGATGATGATGATGCACTTGCGCTTCCTAATTGATAGAGCAAGGCCATGGAGGACTGACTGCAGTAATTGGCCTTCTGGGAGCTTGTGCAGATTCAGCGAGGTTTGAGTGGCTTCTGCTCTGCCGACAAACACTGAGGAGTGGAGAGAGAAAGGACAAACATGGCCGAGTCAAATCCCCTCCCCACCTGCTGCTGCGCTCTGGGGATTTACGAGAGGTCGTCTAATGTAATCCGCTCTGTCTTGAGAAGGCTTGGGGTGAGCACCTGCAGATTTCTGCCATTGGCTTGTCTGTTTGCACAATGGATGCGCGTCATTAATCGCTAGCCTCCCGACACTCTTCGTCCACCTGAACGTCCATAATTCAGGCTTTTAGCGCTAATCCAGGTCACCGGGAGTTAACTATCGATTCCATTTTTGTGTTTGGAAACTTTGCATTGATTTTTAAAAGGGTATTCATTACACTTAAGTGTCTTTTAATAGAGAATTGAAATGATCTGCAGTCAAGTGTGACTCATAAGATGGATGTTCTATTATTAAGTCTTAAATCTAACACTGACTCTCGACTTTATTTTATAGTAAGTTATCTCATAAGTAACTGCTCTCTGACCTTTATCAGGAGGTCCTGTGACTGGGAGAAAGCTCATAGCTTGCTGCCTCACTGCTCTGTTAACCGTGAATACTGGCAGATTCGGCTAGCCTACCACACCATTATTTGCTGCACAAGAGCAGCGTGATAGTGTGACAGTGATTGAGTGGTGTATATAGTCAGTAGGTGTGATGGTATAATGTGAAACATTAGTGGTTTCTTTCTGGCATGTAGTACTTTCTGATCTCTGCTAGCTCTAGACCACAGGTGCAAGCTTTTCGAATTTGCTTCCTATGAACGCTCTCTGTTGAGAATCAGAGGAAACTTGTGTTGTATTTTCTCACCAGCCTTCATCTTTTGGTGGATGTGTGGTTGTATTGAATTGAAGTGGTTTTGTTACTTTTTTTCTTTTTTCTTTGAGATGTTTTTCATAGAAGTTCTTGGTTGGTTGAAGATTGGCCAAGAATTACTGCTTTGTGGGCCATTGGAAGGCACAGGAATTAAAGGTGAAATGCACCGAATCAGTCTAGTTTCAAGTGATACAAGAAGTAGATTTTGTTCCATGCAGCATTCCCTTTAATCTAAAATTACTCATTTTCCCCTGGGCACCTTTGAGACAAAACACAACAGAATATGTAAGTATAGGCTATTGATGTTTGTCTTTTTATTGTTAAGCGTTTCTGTAGAATCATTAAGATGCTTTTAAGAATAGTTTTGGGAATAGCAGAATAAACACATTAAATGTTATTTACAGAAAAAAAACCCTGGCTATGGTTTCACTCCATACAGGAAAAGACAACACTGGCTATGCATTAATAAGAGACAAATTATGGTTAGAAAAGAAGACCAAGTGTGTATGAGAGACATTGCAAGACATTGTTGCACACAGCGAGCAGCAGATGGCATGGGGGCCATGGCTTGAGTAGACCGAGAACTCCCAACAGGCCCAGAGTTCACCAGGTCACTTTGCAAAACATATAGGCTTGAACCTTGAGCTTGTAAAAGCAGGGGTGACTGGGAGTGCAGCATTGTGACCCAAAAAGAAAGGCTGGTGTGGGTGTGACTACCACAGCACTGGGTGTGGTGACTTTGGCCTTGAAGCCATTCTCAGGAGTTGGTCATCTCTAAAACCTGGGGCCCCAGCATTTGGGAGCTTAAGCTAGCCATAATTGACAGCTGGTTGGCAGGAGTCAGATGTTGGGCCCGGCAGCTGTAATCCAGTGCAATTTCTAAACGGATTTCATTGGTCAGGCTCACGGAGCTCTTGTTCCCCTTCCTCTAATTATGACTGAGAGTAGCACACGCTAACCTACAAAACCTCTTAAGTCATACTTATTCAAGAGGTCAAATTTACCATGCATCTCAGAACAAGAGCTCTTACCTCTGGTTTGGCTTTCCTAGTCACTCTGAATTTGATTAAGTAGATGAGCTGGCTGGTTTAGCTCTCTTTATTCTAAAAAGCTTTATAAATGTGGGTCAAATGTGGGACTTGTTTAAAGTGCACAGGCTTTCGACATAAACTGAAGTGAATTGCTAAAAAGGTTTTGTTGTGGAAATTCCTGGATACTTTTTTTGGTCTTCAATACGATATTTCATTTGGAAACTTGAAGATATTGATCTCTATGCTGTTCAGCTTCCAAGGCACAAGTACTTTCCTTTGTTTTCTTTCTAAATGGCCTCTCATCCTCACTAGTAGTGTTTCTCTGTTGTTCACAGGAGTGAAAGGCTTCCTATCCACCTTCAAACACACACCAATACTCTCAGGCTTCCAAACCCTGCCAGTGACCCTTGGAGTCTGGAGGTTGCCTGAATGCCTCCATATTGTTGGTTTAGTCCATTCTAATGCTAATGGAAGCCCAAGACCCTTGAGTCATCTATCACACATGACAGGAAAGCAGGGGTATTGTCTGGGCTTGATACCCCACACTGGAACAGGATAGCCACCTCCACTGCTTTTATTGTGAGCAAACCAAACTGACTTAATGTTCCTGTCTGGATTCACCGTACATGTACATTCTAGACAATTAGTGTAATGTCCTATTTTACAAACAGTCAAGTAAGCAAAACCTTGACAACTCTTTTCCCATTAATGCACACATTTCTCTGAGAGATCCTGCTAACGGCTTTTGCTTTTTTTGGGGGAGGAAAAAAAAACCCTGCCCAAGGTTTACATCATTGTCCCAGATAATTGCACATAGTTTATATCCAGTGGGCATGTTGAGTTTTCATGGGGGCTAATTAAGGTTAAGCACAGGCAAAATTGCGATTGTGGTTCCTCTGTCACAAGTAACACTTACCAAGTTACAACCTGATGAGAATTAATGTCAGATTTGGATGTGGTGCTGAGATCAACCAGAGCTCTGCATGTTTTGAAAAACTACCTCTTGTGCCCCAGAGTGCTGTGCAAGGAAAAAAGCCACATGAAGAGATGCCTTGCATGTGTGCAAGTGCCGCTGGCTGACTCACCCTGTGCTAGTACAATCCAGCATGCACTGACATCATTGCTGGACCAGATGTGAGCATGGTCTTGCCCGTTAAACCAAAGTACCGCTACAGGAAATAAGTGCTTTGCAAAATAAGGTTTCAGAGCAATGGGGTTAGCAGTCAAATAATGTAACAAAAATGCTTGAATATGTGGTAAGTAAATGAGGATGCTGTTTATCACTGAAGTCTTTCCCTGATTAAATCATCTCTGCTTTGTTGTGACGGCAGGGAGTAAGATGGGACCGTATTTGCTCCCCTTTCCCTCGGTGCAGAATCAATGGTAGTTTTTCTTCATCCTCTTTAAGTGGAAGACGGATATTAGTGTTGGCAATGGTGGAGAGGACTACGGCTGAGAGGAAAAAGGAGGGGTGTGCCACGTGTTGCTTAATCCAGGAGACAAATCTGTAGCTCTTTTGGACCACCAACTCATTCCCAAAACCCAAATCTGGAGTTTGAACAGCGGTCCTTTAACTGGCATGATGGTGATTATGAAGTGTATAATATGACACATTTTCTCTTTTATTTACTGTAATGACTTGCCCATTTAGTGGTACTTCAGTTTAAGACTTGGGATCTTGGAGCAGACCTCAAATAGTGGGCGTGTCTAGACACGTTAATTAAGATTAAAAATTTATGCTTTGAAATAAAAGTTCAAAAACTGCTCAGACTGTGCCAGTTGAACTGTTTGGGCGACCCTGAGAAAGAAGCAATAAAAAAACCAGAGGAAATAACTCACTGAGGAGTGAATTAAAAGCAGGCCAGTTGAAATCTTCCCCCAAATGAAAGGAGTGTGATGGAACACGGTCAGAAAGTGCCAGTGGAAAGTGAATATGTTGTAAATCATGCTGGCCTCCACTGCAAGCAGCAGGGGGTGGAGGTTAGAAGAGCTGCGATGGGGGTAGTCAAGGGTAGCTGTGCAGACCGAGCAGCTGTGTAAACCCTACTGATTGAGGGAGGGTCTGGACAGAGGAAAGCCGGGAGGCAGGGAGGGATAAAGCAAAAGAGGGGGAACTTTTCAATAAAAGCAGTTAGCTATCCCCCCCACTCAGCTGACTTCCACATCTCAGCCTCAAACCGTGCAGATAATCAGTGCTCCGCCTAGTTTCGAGAAAGAGCCTCTGCCTGTCAAGCGGCTGGATTTAAAACCACCTCCAATGCAAGTACAGAAAGCTTTGAGGTTTTATTTCTGTGCATATAGGGTAAAGGCTGAGGGAGTCTCTACACCGTGGAGGGTGTCCTGAAAGCCCCTCAGCAGGGAGTATGGAAAGGCAGGCAGTCCAACAGCCTCAGAGAGGGGGTAGGGCTGTTATTTCTAATAGAAAGAGAAGTCAGCTGCTGGAGGCCAATCTGGGTGGTGGGGGTGCCTCAAGGCTCCATTGTGGACCACTGCCGTTTGAGGGCTATTGATATGTCTCCGGACCACCGTTACTTATTCAGATACAGCAACTTTTTTCCCCTTACCAAAGAGAGTGGACAAACACTTTCACTGTCTCCCAAAAGCTAGCACTCTAATCTTTGGGGTAACCTCAAATACCTAATCCTTCCCCTACTGTTTTAAGTGATGGGATCTCTTTTACGGGCTGACGTCCTAAACCAATTCCCCACCTGATTGATCTTAATAGGAGTTCGCTTAGTCCATTTTTAAACACTGTCCCTTCTAGTAGGAGATGCTGTATAGAGATACAACAAGCTGACTGCTAAATCTGTCTTATTAGCAAGGCTGATGCTAATATGTACCTTACAAATGAAATACGCAAATGAAAGCAGCTACATGTCTTTTCCCCTGCCAAGTGCCTGGAAAGCATGGAATAATAACAAGGACCAGGGCTGTGGAGTTTTTAAAAAGTACATGTGGAAGTAATAGGGACTAATGTCAGGATGTCTACCCAAATTTGAACAGGATTAAAAGCCTAAAAGTCTAAATTTAAATTGTCAGACCTGGACTGCCTCATTTGCCATTTGTCGATTAATGGTTTGAAAACTTTCTCTTTTTTTATTGTATTTCCTTAAAAAAAGTTCCTCAAACTTTGCCACACAACTTTCCTTTGGACATCAGTGAGGTTTAGTAGTCATGATTAATACAGAGTACAGTTAAGGCATTAATGCTGAACATGCCGGGGTCATCGAAATGCCTCCTTTTAATACTTTTATTAAGAAATCTCCATGGGGCAGGGGCAACTTGAGCCACAAGTAATGGCTCTACCCTCTTCTTAAATAAAACACTAGTGCTGATCAGCTTATAAGACGTACAGAACTACTCCTTCTAAACTTCCTGGGGGGTGGCTTGTGTGGCAGGGGATTTGGAGGCCTTGAATTTGGCCTGCCTCTTTTTTTTGTGCACTTTTCTTTGTGCCAGTGTTGTTTTGCACTGCAAACATAGGAGAGAAAGCACACTGCCCCGGTCCTGCTGAGCATGGTGGCTTTTTTTCCTCTCCAAGCTGGTGAAAAGAATGAATTATTCAGCAGTAAGCATGCTTACAGCTGGCCGATTGTGAGCTTTGATCTAGGAATGGGGCGTCTGCATGAATGGGCCTTATTGTCATGTTATGTGTACACAGTGTGTGAATTATTGAAAGTGGCAAGGGCCCCGGCTTCATCTGGGAGAGATTACAGTGCAGACATGCTGGGGTGGTGGGCTGGAACTGCAGATCTCCCAGATGCTGTTTATTTGTTCTTGGGTCACATGACTGTTGGTACAACCTTAACGAAGAAGTAGGCGAGACTGCCCCCATACTTTGACTCATCCAAAACTCACACGGGCCTGAGGCTAGGCAGCATTGCACACCTGTCGGGTGGGGCCTTAAGTGGCGTGTTTTTTTTTTTTTTTGGCTTTTTCTTTTTTTAGTTTGTCTTTACCCGAAAGGTCATTCTGACTGTGATTGAGCATATAAGACTCAATGCACCCACAATTTACAGAAGCTTTTATATCATTTTAAACTGCTTGTGATCTGTTAGATGTTTTAATATTTAATGCCTTATTGATTGAAGGCTATTTGTTAAGCAAAGAGCATAGCTGTGGAGTGTGTGAATATCAGTACTTGATGGTAAGGTGGTATTTCTTTAGCTGGTGAAGTACAGTACCCACACTCACACACAGATACAGAGAGCTTCTTTTTCACGCGACAGGTGTGTAATGGCAGAAGCTCAAGAGGCATTACCCAGCCCTACTGGCTTTCATCTAGCCCACCTGAACACAGCGAGCTCACCCTGTGCACAGCAGGCAAAGGCTGCAGCCTGCTCTTGTGTGTGTGTGTGTGTGTGTGTGTGCCCTCATTTCACACACCTTAGCATTGCCACAGCTAGCAGCATCTGTACTGAAGTCTACACTCTAGTCCATATACAGTATATATTCCATATACATGATATATCCTCCCTTTCTCTGAGTCTCTGATATCTCTAATCTGATGAGCTGCCTTCAGCTAAATAATTTAAATAAATGCATGTTATTAGCCGCAACAGAGGATCTGCTACAGATCTGAGCTGGTTCATGTTTAGAAAACTAGAGATGCTGAACTTCGCCCAGTTTTTCCCATATTTGATCAGCTCTGCTACAGTATATTTTGAAGTACTCAGTTCGATGCATTGACCCCTGAGCTAGACGATTTCCAGCACAGGCTCAAAAAATAGCGTAATAGTTTAAAGTAAACCTTGTACTCCATGTTCACACTGTGTCTGTTTATAAAAGCTGGTTATCTTACACTGGCCCAGATGTAAAATTGAAAACAACAGTTCTATGGCAACTATTGGGTACAGCTGGACACGTAATTAGAGTGGCTCTGTACCTATAATTTGCGTAATAGTTTTGAGGTGGCAGCATGTTATTAACATATGAAAAGGCTAAGCAGGGGTCATTGTGCCTCGCATGGGCAATTAGGGGTGAGACGAGGGCAGAAGAATGTTTGGAGCTGCCATTAATTGGAAATCACTACAAAGCCATGCTTTAATTATAATTTAGCGAGAACAGCGCTGCGTTAAATGGACATATTTCCTTTGCCATTATGGGCTGTAACAGTATGAATGTCGGGATCTGTTTCCTTTCACGATGTGAGGCTTTGAAGAAATTGGCCTTAAATTAGATTAATTTGAAAGGCTATAGAGTCACACGGCTTTTTTTCATGCTAATACCATGTGTGGCGTGCGTTTGCATTTAAATGACACATGTTTGTTTGCTTCGGGGACAGAAAACAGCCCCATGCGCTGGTCATAATGAAGAATATGCATAGTGAGGCTGAATACAGAGACAGGAATCTGATCAAGAATATGTGAGGACCAACATCACGAATAGTGTGTCATCTTCTCACTTTGTTTCACTTTCAGGTCGGAACGAGCTGATTGCCAGATACATCAAACTTCGGACTGGGAAGACGAGGACGAGGAAGCAGGTAAGAGCAGCCCCGCATGCACGTAACTGAGGAAGGCCATTTCTGTTGAGCGTGCCTGCCTGCTGCCTGAGCTTCTGCATAACAGATTCTAGTACCCAGCCAACACACACTCTTACTGAACACACACACTGTTATATATCCTTATAAATAGACTCGCATAGCATTTAGATATAAAATAAACATTTTTTGCACACACAAACACGGTAGCATGGAGCTTTGCTGCATGCCCTGGCTGGGAGTAAATGGACTGATGTGACCTTGGAAGTGGAGCACTATGCAGAGACTCCTCCCGCAGGCTTTTTTTATTCAGCTGCATGACGGCACGATGCTGAACTGGAGCTCTGGCCAACACACACACACACACACACACACACACACTCAAAGACAAAATAGCAATAAAGAAATTTCTCTCACAGTGGGAAAAAAAAAGTCACTCTGCACATTTAGTCATTGAGTCAGTCTCGATAGAGACTCATTACCTGTTAAAGCCTGTGTTCAGTTATCTTAGAGTACTACATAGTGCACATGGTCCTTTAGTGTAGGGAACAAGGAGTAAGGAGGACACATCCACTACAGTGTTGTACTTTGTAGTTGTAATTCCTCAAGCTACAAGCTCATGATTTTAAAATAGTTAAGCTACAGCTGAACTACTAATAAAAAGTAGTTAACGACACTGAAGCTGCTTTGTCAAACTGTGACATATTCATTTTATTGTGCAGCTGCTTTATTGCTGGAGAATGTCTGGGACACTCCAAGGAGCGGACATGTCTGTCGTCCCCCACCTAAATCAAACCAAAACCAAGTATTAGGCAAGTTTAAAACAGAACAACTTTGTTGCTCTTAGTGACGAACAGTCTCCTGATTCTGTTTTGGTTAATGTTAAATAATTAGCTGATATAAAAATGCAAATCAAGACCTGATACTGAAATCCCACTGTGACAACTGATGCGAACTAGCTTACAAACAGCTAGCTAACGATCCAGCTAGCTATTTTGGATGGCATTTTCAAATCGTTTATTAATTTGGAGACCCTTGCCTTTTTATTGAGAAGTGTTCTAAGGCATTAAAATATTAGACAATTTATTTTCCTACATAGATTATGTTTAATGGTTTAAAATGTCATTTTCATGGGTACTTCAAGCAAAGAGTGAGGTAACAGCATTACAAAGATGTGCTAACATGGCCACAATTACATCCTAATTTGATTTGCATAAGCTCCATCTTAGCTGAAGTGATTGTTGTAATGAAATTGGAAAGGTCAAAGGAGCACTTGCACCACTCGGATATGTGCGAGTGACTTTGCAGTGTTGGAGTGTTGACTGGCAGCCGTTATTAGTACACCAAGTTCTCCATCCTCCTCCCTTTTCTCTGGAACTCAACCTCCCCAATCACAGTGACACAGCGCTTAGCAGAAGTGCAAGCTACACAGGCCGCTAGGTAAAGCGCTCGGTCCCTGAAGGCTACTAGACATGCCCATTCTCATTCAGCGTGCAGTTGAGCACATCTGCTGTTTCTTAATGTGCTTAAGAAGCCTGCATCCTCTTTAATCAGCTCACTTAAGAGCCGAGGGCAATCCAAGCTGGTGCGGCTGGTGGCTTTGAGCTTGGGCCGTGCTTCTCTTCTTTCCTAGTAAGCCCTGCTGTTAAATCCTTCCTTGAGTATTCTTATGGTGAAAAAAAGTGTAATTACTTTTCTGTATTCTTTTGTTTTTCTTTCAAAAATGGAGGTGTCTAGTCACATACAGGTCTTAGCAAGAAAGAAAGTTCGTGAAATCCAAGCCGCCATCAAGGTAGGTCTGACTCCGCCCCCCGTCGTGGGGGTGGGGGGTTTTCATCACTATGGTTACAGGCTGTGTTTTTCCTTTGTCTTCCCTCCCCCGCTCCCTGACCCCACAGGTGTCTAGTCACATTCAGGTTCTTGCCCGGCGGAAATCCCGCGAGTTTCATTCCAAGCTAAAGGTATGCGCTTCTCTGCTTTCGGCCCTGTGGTTGCCACGCCGTCTTCCTGTTTTCCACATTGCCCCGGTTTTCCTCTAACCTATAACCTTTTGCATGTCAATGTGTGTGTGCTTTAGCATGTATAATTCACTTGTTCCATCTTCTCTTTACCCCTTTCCCTCACACACACACTTTGTTACACTGCGGCCGTTTGGTGATTACTATCTCTTTTTGTTAATGACTGTTTATGCTGCTGTGCCTTCACTGACCACTAAGTGCATCTGCTTTGAAGCTACATAACCCTTGGGACCTCTTTGTAGTATGAGTATAGTTCGAGTGCCTTTATTATTAGCTTATAAAGCTGACCTGAATAGAGAGCAGGCAATGTGGGTAGAGGGGGGAAAAATCCAGCACACTAGATTATTCTTTCATCTAAATTTGGGGCAAAGAACATATTTACAGCTTCCAAACAGAATTCAAGTAATCAAAGCCGATGACTCTTGCTTGCATGGCCTTGCATGTGTGTGTGTGAGTGAGTGTAATGTTCTGCAGTGCATTGAGATGTTCGGAGGTATGCTGGCAGAGCACTTGCGCTGGCTGTGAGCTGCTGAGGTCAGAAGTCAGATGGTCAGCAGTTAAGCTTAACCGCATGCTCGTGGGCGTGACCTTTGCAACCCGAGGCTGGGATTTCGATGCAGACTCGCCTGCTTGCCTGCGCTGTAATGAAGTCATCCTTTTTTCCCTCCTCAACTCTCTGTGGAGAGATCGGGCCTAAAGATGGACCATTAGAGCCACTCGCATGCTTAACATGAGGTTCTCTCGGGTGCTTTCTCTCACTCTCTTTGTCCTCTTTTTCTGGCTGTCAAATGCTTACCTCATGCTGCATTAATGAAACTATTGTAATCCCCCCAATCCCCCCCTCAACATCTCACACACACACACACACACACACACACACACACACACACACACACAC
>JAOTRR010000004.1:6120717-6131236 GCA_028570945.1 Gogo arcuatus
CCCACGTTTGTGTAATTTGGATTTTGATTCTGTCTTTGCCTAGTTAAGTCTGTTCGCTCATCGCATGACCCTTTGCATATTTAACGTTTATGAGTTTGCCTGCCGATTTGGATTGTATGCTTGTTTGTTTGTTTGTTTTCTTAATAAACTCCTTTCTGCACTTACATCCGTCTGCAAACAGCCCCTTTACATGACAAATATATGTTATTAACAAAGAGATAGATAGACAGATAAAACATTTAATCAGTTATAATACATTTAATCAGCCCAATAGTGCATAGTATTTCTGTTTTTAGTTCTAGTTTCTGTTAGTCCTTCTTTTATCTGGAATCGATCTATTCTACCTTCAGAGCCAGTTATTGGTGTTCAAGGGTGTGATGTGGCTCTGACAGATTTTGTGGTTGATACCCCTGCTTTACAACATGGCCTGATTTAAGATGACTAATGAATTCAAGTAAACTGTCCATCCATCCATCCATCCATTTTCTATACCACTTATCTATCAGGGTCATGAGGAAAGCTGGAGCCAATCCCAGCCGACTTCGGGCGAGTGGTGGGGTACACCCGGGGCAAGTCGCCAATCTATTGTAGGGCTGACACAGAGATGAACAACCATTCACACTCACATTCCACCTATGGGCAATTTAGAGTAGCTAGTTGACCTTATCTGCATGTCTTTGTACTGTGGAAGGAAACCGGAGCACCTGGAAGAAACCAACACAGACACGAGGAGTACATGCAAACGCCACCAAGAAAGACTCCAGTCGGCTGTGAGGTTCGAACCCAGAACCTCCTTGCTGTGATGCAACAGTGCTTCAAGTAAACTGTGTCTTACTTAAATCATGAAAAGTTCAACCTCTCATGTGGTTTGCTGTAACAGTTAAGTTTAGGGTCAATGGGAATCAGGAAACCAGCTGTCACATGACCTATTGACCTTGCACGTAACTGAACAAGGGTATAATAAGATACTCACATGTAGACACAAAGACACTTCCAAAGAGTAAAAAGAAAATTATTGGAGGGGGGAAAAAAAAATCCCATGAAGATTTCACTATTAATATCTTTCTTTTGGTACAGCACCTGTGACAATAACTATCAGTAAAACCAACAATATATTTATATTGCATGTTTGACAGATTTTACTGATGATAAAATAGAAAAGAATATAGACCTGTCAAATATGCATTATTTATACAGGAGTGGAGCTCGATGTGGTTTTCTGCTGTTGTAGAACAGCTGCTTCAAGGTCCATCATGTGCGTTCTGAGATGCTTTTCTGTTCATCGTGGTTGTAAAGAGTGGTTATTTGAGTTACCTGTCAGCTCAAATCAATCTCGCTGCTCTCCTCTGAATGCTCTCATGCTCACTGGATGTTTTTTGTTTTTCACACCAGGTTTGAGTCAGTAGTTTGCTGTGTAAAGTATAGAGACTGTTGTGCATGAAAATCCCAGGAGTTCAGATGAGTAGATATTGTAGTTTTCAAGGGGTGTGCAAAACTTTTGCCCACATGAATTATAAAAGAACAGTTCTTGGTAGGCAACTCAGACTTTTTGGACCCTATGGTGATCTATGGTTGGTTAATTTGGTAAAATGATAATTAACCAGCCGTTGGTAAACATGACGGTGCATATCCGTGCTGTGTGCTGATGTGAGCAGTGTGTGAAGCGTACGATTACAGTGAAGCCTTGTTTGTTTCTGTTTAGGTGACGAGCATGGTAAGTACTCTGTCCTGAGTGTGCTTGTCTCTTGTGTTCTGCTTTTTGCGTGCCTGCTTCTTCTCCAGGCTACACACACACACACACACACACACACACAAAAACAAACAACACACAGCTCTGCCAGCATGTTCACCTCAAGCTTGCGCCCACTGCCTCTATTCAATCACAGCTGCACTGGCCTGCTAGCATTCAGCTCTGTCTGCTTCTCCAGAGTTATTATCTGCTAGCCCTTTGTGCTTTTTCAACACTGCAAGGAGTTGTTTTTTTTTAAACTTTAATAAGACCATGTTGGCATAAAGAAGGATGTCTTTTGTAGCCTTTGTGCACTCGCAGGTCTGCGCCTGGCTCTTGGAGCTTGTTAATTAACCTTTGCCACACTGATGTGCGTAAAATTGTAAGCATGCCTTGAATTGAAGACAAACCCGAATGTCTATGTGTAGGGTTAGCCTTTAGCTTCATTAGGAAGATTAAAGCTCAAGTTAATGAGTCAGTATATAAAGGAGAAAGACTCTTAACAACAGTGTCCTCCACACCTGAATTCACCATTAGCTACGTGTTGTTGACTCTGTTTGCAGCCTTGATGGCTCAATGTAGAGGAAAAATGTAACACAGTGGAAAAAAGTATGTTATTATTGCTTATTTTTTACTCGTTAAAGACATTTTATTTGTCAGAGACAAACACTTCTGGAGATAACGCTAACACACAGATTAATATACAGTATGTATGGATGGATATACTACTTTTCCTATTTGTCTAATGAATGCGAGTTTAAGTATATGAAAGACATTCTTCTCAGTGCATAGCAGTTGCACAAACACTTATTTTAATCAATTGCCAGGTCTGATTTTGGTGCACATTCCTTTTCAAAGTGAATGCTTTCATGGCCATGGACCAATGCACTTTATAGCTCCTTTGCTTGTCTGGCTTGGTCTTTGTATTGTACAATGCCGTACACATCTTTCACTTGTACTGCTGGATGCTTTTTTGCCATCTTCTTTGAGTCTTAAACGCTTTTTATACAGGATCAAACCGTGAAGGACAAAGCCCTCCAGAGCATGGCATCTATGTCCTCAGCACAGATCGTCTCCGCCACAGCTATCCACAACAAGCTGGGCTTGCCAGGCATCCCTCGACCCGCCTTCCCCGGAGCGGCTGGGGTAAGAAAGCCCAATCCCATTACACACTCACACACACATGCGCACGCTCACTCAGCACACACACATCTACTGCACACATCCACATCTGATAAGGACACCACTGCCGTAGTCCAGATAACAGGTCAGCATGGCACATAGTGCACCTGGGTTTACAGGAAGTGGGCTAACACTTATCCTCCGAGTATCACAGGCCTGCAGAAAGTGTGTGTGAGTGTGGATAGGCTTCGCTTTGTTGTCTATTTATGTATCTAATTCTCTAGTTTTGGCAGGGCATGATATCCACGGGACAGCCAGGATCCTCACAAGAGTGAGTATATCTACATTTCTGTTCTTTTTCCTTTTTTCCTCATAGCATGTTTCCATCTGTCTATCTTTCTACCTCTACTTAAACTGCGTTCTCAGTCTGCTTCCTAGTGTTTATCTTTTTTTTTTCCTGCTTCTGCCATTTTTTGTCCATCTGCATTTCATCCCATATACCCCATAATACAGAGGTGCCAATATTTACGCTTTAGTCGTGGCATTTATGATTTTGACCCCTTGTTATGGGATACAGGGGATGCCTGAAATTTATGCTTTTCTGTATTCTTAGCTAAAACGGCAGTCAAACCAAATGTTAATAAAATTCACTTATTCACTGAAGGGGAAAGGACGCAGGACGTGAAAGTTAGGCATGAGACTGAATATTGTGGTTGCAAATATCGTAATACAAGTTACTGCTGAGACGAATTTGCTGCACATATCATGTATCGCACTGGTTCAGTTTAGTATTCACTATGAACTCTACCACTACTAGCCACTAGGTGGCAGCACCAGAGGTTGTAGCATACCGAGCACGAGGTTTTGCAAGTAGCAACCTAACTGCCTTGAAGCATGCTTACTTAGTAATTAAGCCAATCAGAAGGAAGCGTTATGGCACATGTGACAAACACAAGGCCTGCAGGTCAACTCCGGCCTGCAGCCTCGTTTCATTTGGCTCGCGTGAACTTGAAAAAATAACACTGAAACGGCCCATAGTACACTACTGCTCAACTTTTAATTCAAACTCGCTTCTAAAATGATTTAGAAGTACGTTGTGGTGTGTTGTGCTGGCAGGGGCTTAACCAGAAATGAATTTTGGAAAGATGAGGAAATATACAAAATAAGATCATGATTGTTTTTCTGATCGTTATAAATAATTTGCTAAGTGTGCCTTGCTTGTTCATTTCAAGTGGATATCAGACAGCAGTAGCAGTGATGACACGAATTTAAGGTCTAATCTACCACGAAATAATCTTTCCATATTAAAAACGTTAAAATGAAATACATTTATGACACTGAAAGATTAAAATAACATACTAATAAAAGTGGAAAATTACCCGTTATATCATAAATCCTGGTCTACTTTTCTTACAATGGGTTAATATTTTAGTGGTTCAATTTGTTGCCATACAAACTAAATGTATTAAAATGTAGTATTTTATTTGCGTCAATATCATCTCATGAAGCCTGTATCAAGATATGTATCATATCGTGGCTTTAGTGTGTCGTCTCATGCTTAGTGAAAGTGGTAACTTTTACTATGTGAAGACTTGCAGATAAACTTCAACCTGTGAAAAAAATAGAGGAGCTGTATCCTATGCATTCCTTTGTTTATTTTCTGTCCATTTATGCTTGTATATTAATGTGTGTGTATTTCCTTTCTTTGATTCACATAAGAGGATAGGCAGAGCAAAACCTTCAGAGTCCTGTGTCTTGAACCTTCCTTTGCCTCTGTTTTAGCATCAAGCCGTTTGCGCAGCAGGCCTACCCCATCCAGCCCACCGTCACTACAGCGATTTCAAGTAGGTCATATTTTGGATTTCTTTTAATTCAAGTGGGTCATAAAGTGAGCACTATATCTAAATGCTAACGTCTGTGTGCGTGTGTGTGTGTGTGTGTGTGTGTGTGTGTGTGTGTGTGTTTGAGCAGGTTACGAGTCCACAGCAGCACCAGCACCCACAGTACCAGCGTGGCAGGGCCGCTCCATCGGCACCAGCAAGCTCAGGCTGGTCGAATTCTCGGCTTTTCTGGAGCAGCAGAGGGAGCCGGACTCAGTGAGTAATAATACTCGAGGACAGGTTCTTCTGAAGTGTTTCTGAGGGTGATTCAGTGTCTGAAACACCCAGAATAATAGACTTTTATACAGAGGCTGTGATACAAAACCCTACAAAATTGCCACAACGCTAAACAAAATTAAAATGCAGGACAAACAAAATCTGACAATACAAAAAAGTAGACAACACAAGAAAATCTGACAATGCAAAAAAAACAGACAAAGCAAAATCTCAAACCACAAAACAAAATTCAAAAAGCCAAAGCAAAATCTGACCACACAAAACATTTTGTTTAATGGTGTGCAGTTTGCAATACAAAGCCTGGAAAATACAAACTTTGATGGATTAAATACAGTATATGCCCAAAAGTATTTGGACACCTGACCATAAACACCCATACATTCTGTTTGCGGCTCCCATTCCGGATTTAGTTCTCCTTTAGTGTTATAATAACCTCCACTCTTCTGGGAAGGCTTTCCACTAGATTTTGGAGCGTAGCTTTAGGAATTATGTTCATTCAGAGCATTAGTGAGGTCAGGCACTGATGTCAGGCAAGGAGGCCTGGTTCGCTGTTGTTGTTGTACTGCACTTTCAGTCCAAAATGTTGCATGAATGTTTGATGTTCAGTGTAGTAGAACTGTACCAATAGCCATTCAGGCCTTTAACTGTTAAAAATACAGTTAAAGTAGATTTTTTGAGCAAACAGAGTAAACAAAACATGCTTTCATGGTGGCCTCCATGTTTTTTTTTTTCCCACATTGCACATCGAACACCCTGAGGTGGGAAATTATGTCATAGCAACGTGCAAATTACCAGTTACAAGGCACCGTGAACACATAATTAGTTCCAGTGAAGGGAAAGTTATAATGCTACAGCGTACAAAGACAATTGTGTGCTTTCCATTTTGTAACAGCAGGTTGGGGAAGGAGGTGTTGCTACTGCAGGGGTAGTTGTGTGGTTTAGGGAAAGCCAACATATGGGTGTGATGGACAGGTGTCCACAAACTTTTGGCTGTATAATGTACGTATATAGATTTTGTACATTGAGAAAATGTAGTATTTATACATCATACATCACCAGTAGTTCTGGAGAAGGTTCATCCTGCTTGAACCTGTGGTTTTGAGATTAAGTTTTCTGACCTGCCCCGCCCCTTTCTGCTTCAGACGCCTGTTTGGAAGGAGGAATAAACCAAAGCTGCCTGAGGCCAGGCTTCCTCTGATTAAAAGAAAGTGTGTGTAATAATGGAAAGAGAAATCCTTATCCTGAAAGTTTCTGACTATACACAATATGGTTGTTCCACACATTTTATTGATTACTATAATTTGCTGAAACATCTGAACGTTCATACAACTGACACACGACTCCATCTTTGTCTGAGGCAGGATGTGAGGTGTGTATTTCAGTGAGAAGGCAAGAGACAAGGCCGGAGAGAAAGGCCAAACACGTTTCTGTCCCTCAAAATGCTGACCCTGAGCTGGAGCAGGGCATTTTTTATGATTTCTGTGACGGCGGCGATCCATCTCAATTTGTCTGCGTTCTCCAGACGGTTTTGTTTCACTATCGATAACAGATGACATCGCACATTTTTCAGATCTTTAGCTTTTATGAGTTTGTATGAAGGCTTTAGGAGCATAAACATGTCACAAATGTAGTGCATTAAGGAGCATGGATGTTTTTATGTATTTTGATCGTTGAAAAAGCATCATGTTTCTGGTTTCTTAGTCTCTGTCTTGTTTCCTTTGCAGTACAACAAGCACCTTTTTGTACACATCGGTCAGACAAATCACTCCTACAGCGATGCCCTGCTGGAGTCGGTGGACATTCGTCAAATTTATGACAAATTCCCAGAGAAGAAAGGAGGGCTGAAGGAGCTTTTTGGCAAAGGCCCTCAGAATTCCTTCTTCCTCATAAAGTTCTGGGTAAGTGGACTGATGCTCAGACAGCATTTTATCTCCCTTATATTTATGTATGTTAGGACATTTATTTTTGTAGTATTTTTCTCTTTATAATTAAGTTTTAAACTAAGAACCAGTAGTGAAGCTTACAGCCAGTATAAATCAGTTCTGTGATTTATACAACAAAAAATACATACAGACAAGTGATTAAAGAAAAAACTTACATAAAGTGTCTTAGTAAGGTTTTGGGTCACTAGAACTTTCCAGAACAGCTTTACTGCACCTTGGCATTGACTCTACAAGTCTCCGGAACTGTACTTGTGCGCTAAACACTGCTATTCCAAAAGATATTCTCTCACTTGGTGTTTTAGTGATGGCGGTAGAGACGCTGTCCAGTACATCGCTCTAAAACCTCTCATAAGTGTTCAACTGGAATGAGATCTGGTGACTGTGAAAGCCAAAGTCACCAAAATGATTTACATCATTTACATCCTCATCAAGCCATTGTTATGTCCTGTTGTTGTGGGCGGGGTCATCCTTGAAGAGACCACTCCAGTCATAGGATAACTGTGATCAGTCAGAAGAATGTTATATTGATTTACAGTGATTCTGTATGTATACAGCATATGAAATATACATATTAAGCTGAGTGACTGAGTGTGTATTATTCACTCTTTGTACATTCACACACTGTTCCATGCCCTTGCTGAATTTTTGAACTCGTGCCCAGTCCTGCTTGAATACAACAGCTCACTTCAGTCTGAGTTTGCATATGCTCCGGACCATTTGGCTGCTATATTTGGCGTAGCATAAGCAGGAAAAGTGCCAGATCAAAGCCTTCACTAATTCAGTGTAATATTTCAAAACAATTAGGAGGGGCCCGGCTTGTAGCTCTAATAGCTGTTTAAATGTAGCGCATGTTTTACCCAAAACCAAATGCTAACTAGTGTCAATCGTTAAAGTGGGCTGCGTTGTCAGCAAGCGTGAGCCTGCTCAAATTCCGTTTGAAGTGACAAGCGGATCTGAATTTCAAACGAAACCCTGGATCTGCACAATAATGCCTCTCTGGGATATTATGTGAAAATCTAATGGGGCTGCCTTAATGAAGGAAGAGCATGCCGGAGAGGAATATTTGCGTTTTTTATTCTTTGTCCCTCTTATTAATTTCTATAACGACCATCAGGTCTTAATGAAAGAGAACAGGCCATTGAGAGCTTTTTTTCCTTTACAAGGATAAAATAGCTTTTAAGTAACGTTCCATTTAATGTTTTTTTATCATCTGCTTTTGAAAGGCCACACTGATAAGGTGCTATTTAACTGGCAGCATGTAAAGGATTGGATTGTTAGCTCAGTGAAGTGTTGAACATGAATAGTGTTTTAAAAGACAAAGTAAGAATGTAAGAGATACGGATTTCACCGTGATATTTCCTTATTTCACTCCTTAATGCATTTGAACAACAAGGTTTTTTTTTGTGTGTCAGTCTTTACAATAAGCCTGCACTACACATGATGACCACTAGATGGTAGCTGAACACCATAGACTATTTTAGTATATGGGCCTCTTTTGAATTGATGTGCATACGGCAGAATTCTCCTAGCTCTACAATAGTAGCTCTTTACTGATGCCACTAGTGCCACCTCTGGTTCTTCTCAGGCCGACTTGAACTGCAACGTTCAGGAGGAAACCGGGGCCTTTTATGGCGTCACCAGCCAGTATGAGAGCCCGGAGAACATGACCATCACCTGCTCCACTAAAGTCTGCTCATTCGGCAAACAGGTGGTGGAGAAAGTGGAGGTAGGATTTTACACACAGTGTTTATGTCTTAGTGCTAATCAGGATGCGAGTTATGCTGGGATTAGACAAGACAGTAAAAAATAAAGGGTGTGGGGTTTTATAAAGGAAAAATTATTATTCTTATTGTTGGCTTGGATACGTGATCTTGGATCTGAGGAAGGCTATATAGAAGTAAAATGCTATCATCATCGTTGTCATCATCATCATTATTATTATTATTATTAGTAGTAGTAGTGTTATTAATAATAATGTGACTAATATACAATATAATAATTTATACAATAATTCTAATATACTGATTCAAAATAAAATAAATGTTATATGATGAGTTATTATTATTACTTTATATTTCATCTTATTCTCATAATAAAGATAATAATATTCATTATTTTCATATAATTTTAATCTTTTAATATTATTTTTATTTTATTTTTAATATTACTTTTACTATTATAATATTTTAATTTTAATATTAATCATTATAGCATTTATATAATGGTTAGAAATAATAATAATAATAATAATAACAGTAACAATAACAGTTGTTGTTGTTGTTGTTGTTGTAGTAGCATCGATGGTTATAATTATTTTGCATTTTGTCCAGACGGAATATGCTCGCTTCGAGAACGGCCGCTTCGTGTACCGGATAAGCCGCTCTCCCATGTGCGAATACATGATCAACTTCATCCACAAGCTCAAACACCTGCCTGAGAAGTACATGATGAACAGCGTGCTAGAGAACTTCACAATCCTATTGGTGAGTCACTGGGTCATTTTTCACCTCTGACCTCCAGGCCCCTCCCACTTCAGGCTGCAGGAGAGGGGCTCAGAGTGGTGGGTTCTAGATGGAGACGGGTCAGCATTCCTGCCATTCTTTTCACTAAATAACAACCGTGCAGGGATTAAAAAGCCATTTCTCTTCCCCACAGATGTGCTTCCTGGGTCTTTGGTGCGCTCTTCTGCAACATTTCCTCTCTTTGTAGTCCTCACATTCTCATCCTCATCTTCTTCCATGTCTGTAAAACGGCTCTAATCTCTAGAGCTGCCTGACTTATTTTATACTGCATTTGTGGTGCCTTGTAATTGGTAATTTGCAAGTTGTAATAACGTCGTACATCTTTTCCCACCTCGAAGTGTTCAATGTGCGAAGTGTAAAAAAAACATGCACGCCTCCTCGAAAGCGTGTGAGCATTTATCCAGTTTTAGGTGAAGTTGCAGCTATGCCTCGAATGCAGTATTAATTCAATATGGTAGAGTGGCTGCAAAAGCTTGTCTTCAAATCTACAAATACCAAATAAATTTAATTATTTAAAGATTTACTATCTAATATGGGTGTAACAGTACACTCCGGTGACAATTTAATTTGATTCTCGATACTGGCTTCGAGATTCAATTCCAATTCAATTCTCAGGATATTTTGTCAAGTCAAAAATTGCAACAAACAGAGGTTTAATATTGTAAACAAAATGTAGTACAGGTTACCGTATCTTAAAAATGAATAAATAAATGTATAAATTCAACTAAAAAAATTAATTGAATAAACAAACCTGGAGAAACAGACTTCGGGGAAATGATCAGTTGAAACCAGCGCATGTTCCTTATAATTTATCTCCATGGGTTGTGCGGATTGGGACCTCTGGTGTTCAAACAATGCAACTGCATTAGATGCATAATTAATTCCGATTCCCACAATGTAAATCACACATTTCCACGATACACATCATTTTTTCCCCATGTCACAATGCATCGTTGCACCCTTAGTATTAATAAGCATTTTGTTTTATACCAGCACAGAGACTGAATGTGTACAGAAAGCAACAATTATGTCTTCTTAAAGGGACCAAACTGAGAACTTTGTTTATTATGTGTGTCTGAGTCTTTC
>JAOTRR010000004.1:6231657-6243966 GCA_028570945.1 Gogo arcuatus
CACACACACACACACACACACACACACACACACACACACACACACACACAGAAGTGAGTAGTGAGCGCACACACACGGTGAGTAGTGAGCACACACACACATCTAAATTAGATGTCAGATAACACTGCAATTAAGAAGTTAATCAAATTTTAAATTAAAAAAAGGTACTGTTTTGTTAAACCATCAGCCACTTCACAATCCTGATGCAGTACATACAGGCCTTCAGTTTTCATTTAAAAACCAGGAAATACCAAAGATGTCTTTCCATCTCGAGGGATTTCTAAATATACACAAACAATTAGAGGAAAAAATAAATAGGCGACATCCGGGTGCAGGCAATACTTCATAAATTGTCTGTAATGCAAATGCGATTATTTGTTTGTTCGAAATATCTAAACATAATGCAGTCATGAGGTATCAAAGGTCTAGTTTGCGGTGATGTATACAGTTTCTATCAACATGTAACCAATATAAAAATTCAACAATTCAGAAGATAAGTTTTAAACCTGTTTTTGACAATCACCAGACCACCACTGTTTTTCCAAACTGTGCCCTTCTTTTCTGTTCCTTTTAAACTCTACTTACAAGTAATAAAAGTGGGTTATTCCATCTGTCACCTCCTCCTTTTTGGCTCTTTCCCCGAATACTCACAATCACTGCTTCTTTTGTCTGTGGTCTTAATAGAAATTAGTGTTTTCAAAATATATAAATAATTGTTAGATTGTTTCCTAAATGAGTAAATAGCTTGTGGTTCCATGACCAAAAGATGTATTCTTTCGCTAAAGCAAATGATAATATTTTCTATTCTGAGAAAACTCTATCCTATGCATGTAGACAATCATCCTTTTCATGTAACACGTTTTGAATATGCAAACGATCAAGGTGATTCAAATGAGTATGTGGCATCATCTAGCAACTTCTAGAGCATGCATTAGCTACTTTCCTGTAAAAGGTTTGGCAACACCAATTGCTCAAGTGAGTTTGAGAATTGTAAACACTTGATGTGACCTCTGAATGATTGATGCGAGGCATTTGAAATTTAACAACTCAAAGCCAAACCCTGGGCATTTAGTTAATCATTCAAAATAGAATAAGGAAGCATGCTCTATTTTAAGGATTAAGTAAACAAGTACTTTTAAGTTTCCCCGCTTTGTTTTCAAAGTTCAGTGTGTAATTTGAAAGTTTCAGTACTGCTCAACCAGCTTTTACAGATCAAATGACAGTGAGTGCTCTGTCACGATATACACTTAACCTTTGAGGCACAATCCTACAGAACTAGATGTTATTACAAGTTCTTACTAACATAATAGCAACAGATAAATGTACAAAGCTGAACTAATATGACACCACAACGAGAAACACCCAGTTAGAATAACTGAGTTTCTCGACAGACAGGTAACTATTAGTTAAAGGTGCATTATATAAGATTGGTCTCCTCCCCTCCCCCATGACCCCTAGGTCTCTAATGGTTAGGTGGGTTCGACATTTTAATGATTCCCGCCTGTGCTTATGAAGCTCCACCCCCAGGATCTTCATTAGCCCGTAGACAAATTTCCTTTTTGCAGGGAGGCAGGGGGGAAATTCATAAATATCCATGAGGAAAATGTTAACTGATTGGCCAGCGAATGTCGTAATGTTTCACAGATAAATTTTGACTTAGGAACCCCACCTCAGAGAACACAAATATGCAAGAAGGTTAGGTTTTGGGTAAGGGTTGTGGATATTGTTGATAAAAGGTAAAAGTTTGGATACTGATTAATTTATTTTCCGTCAAAACAATACGGTGAACCAAAAGGCTTTTACTGGCCAATCAGGTAGCACGTTCCTCATTCACTGGCCAATCAGGTAGCAGGTTCCTCATTCACTGGCCAATCAGGTAGCAGGTTCCTCATTCACTGGCTAATCAGGTAGCGCTTTCCTCAAGAATATTCATGAGTTTTCCCCTGCCAACCTGCAAAAAAGGAAATTCGCCAGGCAGTGCGTCTATAAAATGACTGACAGCAGGCACATCCAAACACAAACAAGTATTCCGGACCGGAAGTCTGTTTTCCCAAACGGTTTTTCCTCAGCGACTTAACCCACTGTTTTTTAAAAAGAAAAAAAAAAAAAATCATGCTCTAACTATCTTCCCAATTATTTATACACGTAAAGAATAAAAAAAGATCTAATATTACACCTTTAACAGTCATCCTACGTCTCTGGTTATGATTTAAACCACATCATTCAAGCATAAAGAAAACAAAATGTTAGTAATTTAATTTCCAAAGATTTACCTGATAAGGATGCCAAGCTGCTAGCGAGCTAGCTAGCTAACAATATGCAGTTCGTTACTTATATAATGTCTGAATAAAAGCAAATAATTGTTCTAACTCCAGAGAGCGACCTGATAAAACCTGGTATCATCAGTCACCGATATCAACCAACGCTGGCTTCGTATTTGCTTAATTACACAATGCTGGAAGTTGTTGCGTACCGAGCAGTTAGCTAGCAAATGATTATGTAGTGTTAAGTGTATTTTCGTTCGTGTTTTAGCCATAGATAATGTTAGCTAACAAAAGAGCTCTTTAAACATTAAGCACGGAAGTTGGCTAGTCAGCCAGCTATATTTCTTCAGTCAGGTAACGTTAGCTACCTAGCTTCAAATACACACACTCCGCAAAGTTAGTCAAAAACTCTCTACATAGATATAGAAATAATCCATTCGCCTATCATACTATCAGGCTGCGCAAAAGACTTATGCGTTCAGCCTAACGGCTTTCTAGCCTTCCTGTGGCTAAGAGGAGAAATGAGCTAGCAAGTTAGCACATTTTTTAAAGGAACTCGAGTCAAGGCAAAAGTAAAACCTCAAAAGCTAACAATGAAAACTCCTATCATGATTAAAAGTAAGCTGTTTCTTACCTTTATATCGTCAGAAGCATTGATATTCAGATCAGTGTTTTTGGTAAAAGAGCCAAGTCATCGAGGGGAAAAAATAAAATTATGAAACATTCCACACACGCGCCCGCATTTTCCAAAATCAATCCTGTCTGACTAGTACTGCTGACAGGAAATAACTATAGACCAAGTGAAATCTCGCGAGAACTGGAAACAGCGCCTCAGCTGTACAATTTTTAAAATGTCAGCTCTCGCGAGAACTGTAAACTGACGCTCACGCACCTGAGCATTGGCATTACCTTGTAGAGCCCTGAAGTATATTCTTTTATAGTATTTTTTTTCTCTCATAAATTTTTTTTTTTGTTGCATAGTAAACCTTTTAAAAAAACTTTAAACATAGTCATCAATAATGCTGAATAATGTTGGTCCAAGACATTTTAGATACAATTATGTTTATTTTGTTATTTGTAAAAAAAAAAAAACTAAAATAAATAAACAAAATAAAATAAAAAATTACAAATAATAATAATAATAATAATAATAATTCAAGCAGTTTTATTTGGGCTACTTTAACATTGCATAATAAAATAACATTAAAAACAATACTTGTTAAATATTCTAATAGGCATACTAATAAGGCATACAGCAGAAGCTGTGCTGTTCCTTGTCCTTATCCCCTTTACATTTCAACTCATTTGTTCAACTAGTCAAATGTTTTCAAAGTTGAATTTATGTCACTGAAACAATTAAATAAATTACTACAAAACAATAAATAAAACAAATGGCGAATTAGTGCACTTAATCAACAAAGATTTAACACAGAGACAGGAAAATTTGTTTTATCTCTGTGGCATTAAAACATAATAAGCTAAAAAAAAAAAATGTAGGTAAGACAAAACAGAAGCAGTTCCCAGTATTAACTTGAGATCTGGATTGGACTGTTCCAGGCTTGGAAATCTGAAGCAAGAGTCCTGGATTTTCTCTTTTGTCCTTTCTGTGAGTCATTGATACTGGGTATGATTACAGCCTTCAGCTTTACTTGAAGCCAGTCCTGTCTTTCTACTGCTTGCTTGTGTTCTCCAACATTGTGCATCAGCTGGACTTCACTGATGGACCTCTTGCTGTGAGAAGTGTGAATTGTTGGTCAGTCAACACAACTAGTAACAAGTAAACTAAAGCTGTCAAAATACTCTAAAATGAATTAAAACAATGTTCTTACCTGATTGGTAGCCCTTCCAAATGTATTAGACTGCAAAGACTCCAGAACAAAATAATGAAAATAGCTTTATCCATTGCATGTACTGGAAATATTTTATTGGCTGCAAAGAGTAAAGAAGAAATGAAAAATAAAAGATTAGGTACTTGAATAAAAAGAATGACAAAACATTTAACTGTGACTTGGGACATTAAATTGATTATAACACAATCGACTTACAAAACTGTGATTTACTGTTGCAATTTCCAACGAAGCCCCAAGTGTAGGTCACCATTTCAGTTGTGGTGGGTGCTGGTGTCTTTTCTTTTTATTCCCAAGCCCCTCCCCTTGGTCATTGATGAGCAATCCCAATTATTGATGGTGATGTCACCCCGTGCTTTGATGGGAAAAGGCATGTATATGACAACACCTCCAGTCACCCTCCACCACTACCACTTTTGTTTTCAACACCTCGACTAAGACCTCTTGTGATCAAACTGTCATCAAACCGATACAATATATGGACGTTCAGGAGGAGTATAGTATGTGCTTCTATTAGATGGAAGGTAGAATATGGTTGAAGGTAGAAGATCTTAGAGAAGAAGGTGATTGCATTTGCTTTAAAACTCAGGTTCAGAAGACAAACCTTTAATAAAAAGAGACAAGTGAAACACATGATTTTAATGTTAATTAATATCATTTAATGAGCAATTAATGATATCATTTGTTTCACTTGTCTCTTTTTATTAAAAGTCGGTAATAATAATAATAATAATAATAATAATAATAACAACAACAACAACAACACTGTTTTTGTCTAGGTAGTTTGTTGTATTCATTGTTTTTTTTCTTTGTAAATTGTCCTAAGGTGTGAGAAATTCAAAGACAAAGGAAGCAAAAAAACAAAGAAAACAAACTGAGAAGAAAAATCATAAAAATTATAGTAATACAGCCAGGCTATTTAAAAAATACACATATCAATATCTAGATCTTTGGCATCTTTTTAGCCTTTATGCAAGATAGAATAGAACTCAAGGAAAAAGACATGACTCCCTTTTTTATCCATGGTACCATAATGTGGATCTTGCAAATTGATTACCATATTTGCCATATATGCATGACAAAACAAGGCCTAGCTGATGCTTGCATGATCTGTGATGATCTATGGGAAGTGCACAACCTTGTCATACTCTTGTGGGGCACATTGGGTAACCATGAGAGAAGTTTTCTAAATGTGGCAGAGGAATGGCTATGTCATGACATAAGTAGTAAGTCCTAGAAAACATCCAAAGTGATATATGGTACAGCAAATCTCTTGTATAGTATTGAAACTCTTTTGGCTGAGGTTGGCTGACCATTGCATGGTTGCTTTGTCTCCCAATAGCACATACTCTATCTTAACTTTTACTCCTAAATTAGTAAGGGTGAGCTATTTCTTCTAAATCAGGAAGGGAGAGCTTACAGATTGAGGTCGAAAGGACTCCACCCCCGAGGCCACATGGCATAGTGTGTAGCAGGGCATTTTTCGGAGAATATTCAGCATCTCTTTCAAAGGGCAAACATTGATTTGTGTATTGTGTGATATGTAAAAGCATTGGTAGGTCAGTATGGTGGCATTCAGTGCTATGCATCTATTAATAATGGTAGCCTATTTGGTGTCTGGTCAACATGACATCATAGTGATCTTTTTTCTTTTCTTTGAGTGATTTTGAGTTTGGGGGACACAGAGACACTAAGTGATAAGGTAAATTTAGGTAAATTAAAACACAGAAATAACCATTATTTAAACTTAGTGTGAAACTGTATTTGTAGAAAGAAGAGTCAATTTATACAAATAAAACATAGGACTGCTTCAATAAATAATAAGCTTAATAATTCTTCTTAAATTTAAGTTCTTTTTTTTACCCATTTCAACGTAATTTTTAGGTTTTAACTTGTTAGAAGGAGGAGAGATAGATGCAGTGTATTTTTAGCTTAACTTAGCTTTACTATTTTTGTTTTGTGATGTTTTTTTAAAAATGAAAGATATATATATATAAGAAGAAAAATATTTACACTCTGAATTTTTAATGGAAAGGGACTGCCAGAAAAAAATCTGACATAGATAGCTACTTTTGCAATTTTCTAAAATTGAACAGCTTTCACATGAAACACAAAGGCTATATCACGGGATTTATTTTGTATGAAAACAGCTCTGCCCTCCCACCTAATGCTGCCCTTGATGAGGCTGAGCACTGATGAGGCTGAGCCTGCAGTACAAGTGGAATCCACTGCTAAATTGTTCTCATTACCTCATGCAAGTACAATGTGTGTCATCCCACTAATGGTATGTCGCTGCAGTAGTGTGCACAGGAACCTGACAGGGATTAAAGTGAAGAATTGCTTACAAACCATTAACTGGGGTCACCCCCATGTTGTAATGACAGCCATGTAGCAATAAAATCATACAGGTCTTCCTCTAAAGGTGGAACAGTGAGGTTGGTATACAAAAAATAAATCTATATATAACCTTTTGTTCAACTTGTGGTCCTTTGTTAACAGTTCTATTTATATCTGTAAGAATGTGAAATTTTGCACATGTGAGAAAGAGGCATCCACCCAAGCATTTCAGTTATCCTAAGCAAGTCATAAATTCTGCATGTCTGCATTATTTACTGCACTGAATACCTCTTGGACCAGAAAGTGACAGTGTAAGCATGTGCTGTGACATCACCCATGCCTTATGTGATAACATTTTTTAAAAATTAAACATGACCGTTTGCATATCATTTTAACAACATTGTTGCCCCGGATCAAGACCTCGTTGTGGTAAGGGGGCTTGTGTACTTCAGTGAACCTGAGGGCTATATCACTTAGAGCCACCTGTAATGAACAGACATGAAAGGAGACATCGGACAAAGAGCATTCTTAAAGGCCCTCATGACAGGTACAAAAGAAAAAAAACAACAACCAGTGTGCCCTGTCCATTTAGGGTTACAGGGACCCACCCCTGGAGCCAGGCCCAAGAGCATCCAATGACAGGGCCACCTATGCAACTTGGTCTGGCTCAGCCTGATGCTGGTGTGGTATCATCATGTGGGCTCACAACTTGCAAGAAGAGAGATGGGGGTTAGGAGCAATGGACAGTGGACAGCAGGCATTTGATGGACAGTCTTAGAAGGACTAGACTTTTGCAATTGAAACTTTGGGAATGTGTAATGTTACTTTGTTGGCAGGGAAAGAGCCTGAATTAGTGTGGGCCATGCACAGGAATTGACTAGATATAATCAGCTTTACATCCACACATGGTATGGCTTCCAGTACCAATCAATTTTGTTTTTGTATCATCAGAATTGAGGCCATATGTTTAGGACACTCAGATAAAGAGATGGGCAGAGCTGTCAACTGATCATCAGTCGGTGGTCAGTTGGATTCACAGGGAACTAGTCAGATTTACATAGTAAACTGAGGAGAGTTTCTGAATTGATTGGAGGCATCTGTGAGAGCTTCTGTGAGAAATGAATTTAACTCCTACCTCCAAAAGAACTTTCTCATTTGTACTGAGAGAAGTCAGGGACATTGAATCTGAAAGGACCATATTGAAGTTTTAGACAGCTGCAAGAAGCTGTGGTCAGAAGGTTGCCACTGCCTGTAATTGCCAGTAATCCTAGGATGTGTTGGTGGACACCAATGATTTGGGAAGTCATCAAGTTGAAGAAGGAGGCCTTCCAAATAATACTCAAGGAAGGCTCTCCTGGTTAGGTTTAGTGGTATAGGAGAGGCAGAAGTGTTGCAGCAAAATAAGTTATAGAAGCAAACGTTTTAACTTGGGGAGGAGTTTGTCTGGTCAT
Source organism: Gogo arcuatus (assembly GCA_028570945.1). Classification (NCBI taxonomy): domain Eukaryota; kingdom Metazoa; phylum Chordata; class Actinopteri; order Siluriformes; family Anchariidae; genus Gogo; species Gogo arcuatus. Next base: position 6,239,557 of record JAOTRR010000004.1, read on the forward strand.
GGGAAAAACACCTTTGGGTGGCCTCACAGCTTTTATGGCAAAATGTTCCGGGTTGATGGAGTGTGAGATTGAGACAAGGCAATGCACAAGCTCTGCTGAGCAAGTCTGGGGGAGTGTTGACCTCTAATAGGAATATTGCTGAGTGACAGAAGGAGCACTTTGAGGAACTCAAGCCCAGGCAAGATTCAAGAGGCGGGACTATAAATCTCTTACGTTTTTGAGTCTAGCTCTCTGAATGTGGTCAGAATCCTTCATAGCAGCAAGACTGCAGGGGTGGATGAGATTTGACCAGATGTCTTGAAGGCACTAGACAAGGATGGGGTTGTGTGGTTAAGGTCAGGGTTCAGGACAGGAGACTTTGTCAAATAGTTGAACTAAGGATTCTGGAGAAACAATGGACATGATCTTTGTTGTTGCACATTTTGTTAAGGGTCATGGGTATAAGTTAATCCAGTCATGTGTCTTGTGGATTTGCAAAAGGCTTGCAGAAGACATTGTATTACCTGTCAATCTCTGGTCCTATTTTCACCTGTAGTCACAAGCTTTGGGTACTGGCCAAAAGACTAAGGTTACAAGTACAGGCAGTGGAAATGCAGGCTTGCTGGAGGAACTTATTCTCCACGATAGGGTGAGAAGCTCTATAATCTGGGTTATTCTTTGAGTTGAGCTACTGCTTCTCCAAATTCAGAGAAGTTAGTTATAGTGGTGCGGGCAGTTGTATCAGGTATATCCCACAGGATGAACACCCTGGGGCAGACCCAGAACCCACTGGAGAGATTATACACTATACGGCTAAAAGTATGTGAACACCTGACGGTTCACATCCATATGTGTTTGTTGAACATACCATTCCAGATTTAGCCCCCTTTGCTCTTATAATAACTTCCACTCTTCTGGGAAGGTGTTCTACTATATTGTGGAGCTTGGATGTGGAGATTTGTGCCCATTCAACCACAAAATCATTAGTGAGGTCAGGCACTGATATTGAGCAAGAAATCCAGGCGCACATTCCGCAGTCCAATTCATCCCAAAATTGTTCCGTGGGGTTGAGCTGAGAGCTCTTTGTAGGCCACTCGAGTTCTTCCACACCAACCTTGGTAAACCATATCTTTATGGACCTTGCTTTATGCACAGGGGCATTGAAGGGAAATCTTAATGCTACAGTGTATAAAGCTATTCTAGACAATTGTAAGCTTCAAACTTGCAACAGTTTGGAGAAGGCCCAAATATGGGTGTGATGGTCAGGTGTTCACAAACTATTGACCCATATAGTGTATCTCACAGTTCTGGGGGATGAGTTCTGGGGATTTGGGGTAAATCCAGAACATTTTGACTGGGGTGATAAGTCAGACATACATAGCACATAACATACATAACACTTTGCCTTGGACTATATACGTCTGTATGTTGATTGTTGATTGAAGGTAAGGCAAAAAGGTAAGCAGTTCTACTTTGTTTACTGCTGATGCTGTGTAAATTACAAGCTCGAGCAGAAAATAGTGATGGGAATTATGGCTCTTCAGAGAGAGTCATATAATTTGACTATAAGCGTGGACTCTTTTGGCTCTCATACAACTCATTACCATTTATTTCTATCCTGGACAACAGTTTGTGATATTTCTGACCTCCGACGACAGCTGGATTTACACTGTGCGATTTCAGAAGTCTTTTAAGATTATTCTCGTTACATTGTATGAGAATGTGTGATAATGTTCTCCACATCAGAATATAAGATCCTCTAATAGACCTGTGATAGGCCTGTGATTAAAGAACAGTTACACGTCCTGTTTACGCCATTGATCAGCAGGAAATAAGATTTTTTCTGTCTATTTGTATGTTTCAGATACATTTTTCCATCACCAATACCGCCATCCTCCTCTTGGTGGCTTTTAGTCGAACATCATAGCTTTTCTTTTGTCTGCAACAGAAAAATCAGTACACCACATTAACATATGGAAAAACAACCGGTTCATATATGTGAGTCGGCTCTCAAAGTTCACAAAGAAAGATCCGACTCAGAGAACCGACTCGTTCGAGAACAACACATCACTAGTTGAATGCAGCATAATACTGTATATGTATATATAGATAGGTGTAGTAATAGTTTTAAAACAGAAGACGGCAGCAGTGAGCAATAGCAGCGTCTAACCTGCCAATGAAAGAAGAAGACGTCCATATACACGCCCTCTAGTGGTTGCTTAAGGTTTTGACAGGGGGTATAATGTGATATTTGTTCACGTCACTTTCCCTTCTTACTTTCTGCCGAACTAAAAGCCAGAATTAACTCAAATTCAGTCTGCAGTGGTAGTAGAAAAAATCTCCAAAGTGTCTTCTACGTACAGAACCGAGTTTTGGAGTGTGGTAAGTTAACCGATCGATTGTTATTGTTATTTGAGGTAAAATGAAACTAATGTATTTGCCCTGGCGACCGGAGCAGTCCCATGGCAACTCCAGTTCTTTCTGTAAAATAATTTCAGTTCTTAACTGCAAGAATGTTTTTCTGTGTATTATGTGTATTATTATTATTATTATTATTATTACAACAAAGACAAATGTGACATTTTTAAATTTTACTTCCATATCGTGGTGGTGGGTGGACGGTGGTGGTAGTGGTAGTGGTGGTGGTGGTGGTGGGTGGAGTGGAACAAGCAGGCCACACTCGCCCTGTCCTCTCAGTGCTAACTGACGGGCTGCTAGGCTAACCTAGCATAAACAAATAAACAAAACAGAAAAATATATCAATATAGTTTTCATTTGAAAAGGTTTCCGCGTTAAATTCAAGGTTTTGTTTCTCAAACTCGCTATTTTTAGCATTATTTTTATAGTCAGAGTTCTACAAATGCTAAACAAATCAGGCTAATAGGTATACATTTGTTTGGGGTTTGCTGTGATTTGTTGTCAAATTTGGTATGTAACGAAGAAAATGTGCAGACATTTCTGTCACGATTAGCCTTTTGAGCTTTCAGAAACACTCAGTTAGAATTTCTGAACAATTAGAAATGTTATGGATCAAAAAGTCTGGTCACTTTTTGACGCAATGAAATGTACAGAGTGGAAGCAGTTAGTCTGCTATTAAAGTGAATTCAGAATGTGTATTTTACAGTGAGGGTTTTGTACCTGCTTCTGTGTTATGGACACGAATAAGATTTTACAGGGGAAAAAATAGTACAATAATTTGTTTTGGATGTAGCCTTGGTTTAATTTTACACCTTATCTCTTCTGGGGTCAACAATTAATATTTGTTCATGACTCATCCTGTACCAGTTTTGTGTTCATCCAATTAAATGCTCCCTAGAAGATACATGTCCCGCCTCCAGAGATGGGGCTTGCACTACAGTACCAGCGCTTGGAAGCAAACGTGGTACATTGGTGCATTTTTGGCTGCGTGTCTTCCCGCACGTTTTTTCCCCAAGCCATCCATTGGTTGAGGAAAAAAAACTGGTTGGAGTTAATCAAAATAGATAATCATTTCAAACAGGATGGAAATTGTACAGGTTCGCAGTTCTGTGACAGACACTTTGTGGGGGACTGTTTTATCATCTCGCTGTTCAGTGTTGGAATGTGTTGCTACCGTGGACTGATCAAAACTGTGGTTCAGTCTTTAATACAGTGTACACCAGGCAAGAGTAATGGCCTTGACACACCTGATATGATGTAAAAATGTGAAATTTTCTAATATGAATTTTTAAAATATTACGCGTTCTATTTTCTGCTCGTTTCATGCTTGTTTCACACCACGACTGTCAGTAGTGTCCGGAGTGAATGATGGAGTCATCTAGTAGTGATGGAGACAATAATTATAGATATGCTCTCAAGAAAGAGAAAGTTTTGGGTGCAAACAACAACAGGGAGACTTTCATAATCTCCTTCAAGAGTTGAAGGTGAGAGAAAGGATACTGGGAAACAAGAACGAAAGCAATGTTCACGGTACTCATGGGTGAAATATAGCCGCTCAGCTCCTGGATGTGTGCAGTGTCAGCACATAGCAGAGGCTCGCTGCTACACTCGAGGCTGTTTTGCCAGCTGTCTCTTACGTCACCACGTGACATCTGTTCTGCACAATGTGATGTAAGCTCAGAAAAATCTACCTTGTTGCAAAAAAAAGTTGCTTTTTCACTGTGTAATATTCACATTCTGTGTGAAAGTACTCATGACGAAAACATTTCAAAAAAATATATTGACGTGAATGTTAAATATTGTTTTTTTGACATTTTGTTCATTGTTTTAACTATTAACCAGAAATGTCCGACGTCAGCCCAAACACCTGGAACAAGGTTTGATCTAACGTCATGTAAAAACCTAGACAAATGTACACTCACTGGCCACTTTATTAGGTACACCCATACACCTGCTGATTTATGCAGTTATCTAATCAGCCAATCCCTTGACAGCAGCACAATGCATAAAATC
>JAOTRR010000004.1:6313438-6326669 GCA_028570945.1 Gogo arcuatus
CACCAAGGTTCAAAGAATCCTGAACGGAACCGGTTCAAGAACCTGTTCCCTGTTGCTCGAAAAGTGGTGTAAGGGGTAACATGTAACTTGTGATGTAATCTAAAACCTGACTGGTTGAAATTAATTTACATGAATACTAACTGTCCCAAGTCTCCCCGCTCTCCCCTACACTGTTGTGCAAACTGTCTTGTATTGTTATTATGTATTTGTATTGTATTTTTGTCTTCTTGAGCACACACCAAGACAAATTCCAAACAGTGTATCACTGAAATGGAAATAAATGACTGAATCTTGATCTTGAAGGATCGTTTGTTGTCATATCACCGCCCACTAGGAGGCATTGGAAGCCACACCCACTTTTGTAGTGTTGAGCTATTTTAGGGCTTTGGATGGATATTTGCACAGTAGATAATGCAACCTTTATGTATGAAAACAGGAGCTACTTTGTTATCCTGCTGCACCAGTACGTGTCAGGAATGTAATGATGAACAGCATACGCGTGGGTCGCTTTAGTCCTCTGGGTTTTATATAAAAGAAATTGTAAACAACAACAACAACAACAACAACAACAATAAGAATGGCTGAGAAGGACAGACACAACTGTCAGTTTTCTTCTTGGAGAATCTAAAATGCTGGATATAACTCCTCGTTAATGTGAACCGTCATTGACTACACTGACAGCGGCCCCGTCCAAAATGCGCATATCTACAAAACACTGCGCATCTGGATACACAGCTGTCACGACGTGACTCATTATTTCCCTGTTTATCCATTACAGCTATATGTAGGTATTAAATCCCAATCACACCTGTTCGGGCTTTAAAAGTTACACACATGACGCTATTTAAAGCTTCCTCTCATTACCAAACGAAGGAAAACGGTTAACGAAAGCACCAGAGTATCCTATATTTACAGCTGAAAAGTCGTACTCACATAAAGAAGGCAGAAAAGGCACATGTACAGTCAAGGTAACATGGACGGCGGAGGACGGTGCATATTTACACTGACCTACTTTTCTTCGTTCGCCTTGAATAACCAGCGCGCCACTAACCTACTTACGGACCAATCCCGTGGCAGCACAGAGCGAGCCTCGACTTCAGTGACCAATCAGAGAGCGGATTATGGACGCGGCAGCCAATGGCGTCTCGAGGATCTTGATTCAAGAAAACATCCAAAGTATTGCTCGTGGCTCCCATCGTAACATACATACAAACAGGCGCGACAGCTAAACAGTGGAACGTGAAAGCGTTTAGACAACAGAGAACACGTTGATGAAGGGGAAAAAGGTTTAAAGAAATAGAATAAATAAAAAGCGGATAATGTTCACAACAATGTACAGATGTGGAAAGACAGTGCAGTTATACAAGACACTGAGTGGCGTGTTTCAGGTTTTAGATATGGAGTAGCAAAGAAGGTGCGAAACCACCACCTAATTATTGTTCATTAGGGAAAATTATATTGTCTACATTTGACTGAGATTTGCTTCATAGCTGCTCCATAGTTCGTAGGGGAGAGTGGGGTCAGTTGTAACACTCGCTGTGCACATGCGCAGTAGCATCCTTTACTTGCATGAAGTTGGCACCCCATATGATGAGAACGTGAATAAAATTATTTCGATTCTTTTGTGCACGCAAAATAAAATGTTGTGCTCATACAGGTTTACAGAAATTAACCATTAAATGTTTTAATCACGTGACGTCTCCCAGCACCCCGTTAACGGACAAATGACTCCAAGTAGTCTCATTTGTTTGTGCATCATTTGTGCATGAAAACTAAACATATGCACTTCATTATTTCTTACGTTTTTAAACATTATTTTAATGAGTGTAATTAAGGGTGTAATTTGATTGGCTTTGAGCCCAAACATCAGCAACCTTTGACCAGAATCGTGGACTTTACCTTTAACACCAAGTTCTATTTTGCTGCCTATATAAAGGTGTAGATAGTTTGCAGATAATGTGTTGATGCTAGTTTGTAGATAACATGTTACCTGGAGATGTCATCCCTTTTACATGCAGCTGGCCTCGGCATCTAGTGTAAACAAAAGTAAACTGTCATTGTCCTTGTTATTGGGTGTAATTGTTGTTACTTGATTTTGAATCAGAGTTCAGTATGGAGAGAAATGAGAAATTTAAGAAAATAGTGGTCACAAACACAGTATAGTGTTTCAATGAATAGGCTGGGTGTTACCTTGAAGATATAGCAATGTGCTCATGTGGCTGTACAAATGGGAAACCATATCTTTTCTTGTGCTATAATGGGTTATGAGAAATTGAGCTTTATATAATGTAATGGCACCAGGCAAAAGCAGCTTTGGAAGAGTCATCAACTCTGGATAGCATTGCTCAAAGGCACCCTTGCACCCCTCCCCCATCCAGCAAATTGATACATTTCTAGAGCCCCTTTTACACAGCGTATTCAAGGTGGAAATCTTACGCCTTTATTCCGCCTCGCGTTCTGAGTAAAACAGCCGAATGCAGAATGAGGGGGGTCTGTGTTGTTCTGCCTCTGAGCCGGAACAATTGATAGTAACAGAGCTGGAATTGACATCTGTGTAAAAGGGACAGCCGGCACGGCGGGACAAGGGTGTGACGTTTTTGACATTGACATTCTTCTTTCCGAGAGCAGCGTGAATTTAAATGTCTCCATTTACACCTTTGAAAGTTTGCACATCTTTCTCCCTCAAATCATTTCCTACTTCTCTTCACTTTCTCCTCAATATATTTCTGTTCACAAAAACACGTTGCTTGTACAAGTCTCTCCACTCCTCTCTTCCTCGTTCCTCTCTCTCCTCTCTCCGTTTGCGAGTGCAGTTTTCTGGGACAGACATTTTTTCCCCAAAAAGCCTGCTCGGCTAAAGGACACAAACATGTTATATATATATTGAGGCTATCAAATATATTGCCATACAGGTGACACATTATCTACAAACCAGCATCAACACATTATCTGCAAACTATCTACCCCTTTATATCCGCAGTAAAATAGAACTTGGTGTTAAAGGTAAAGTCCACGATTCTGGCCAAAGGTTGTTGATGTTTGGGCTTAAAGCCAATCGAATTACACCCTTAATTACACTCATTAAAATAATGTTTAATAACTTAAGAAATAATGAAGCACATATGTTTATCCAAACATGCACAAATGAATCAGACATGTTTGGAGTCATTTGGCTGTTAATGGGGTGCTGGGAGACGTCACGTGATTAAATCATTTAATGGTTAATTTCTCTAAACCTGTATGAGCACAAATTTTTATTTTGCATGCACAAATGATGCACAAAGTAATCGAAATACTTTTATTCACGTTCTCATCATATGAGGTGCCAAATTCACACAGGTATTACAGGATCTATTTTCAACTCATTCCATCACTGTGTCACCTGGTGGCTATTAATGCTGTTAAAGCCACAGTTATGGTGGTTTCACCTGCAATATTCTGCATTTTTTCTGTCAGTGTTCTGTGAATTTCACACATCTAAAATGACTTTTAAAAAGTACCAGTAAATCAGTACAGTAAAATAGAAAATTCTCTGCCTTTATAAACTTCATACAGACAGTAAGCCGAGTTCAGGATCTAACCCAGGACCCTGGATGTGTGAGAGGACGATGCTACCTACAGTGCCACCATGCCACTCTTCTCTAAACATTTCACTTACATTTTGTGACATTAGAAATAATGCTCAGTGTTTGCTACGTAAACAGTGACATAAGGACAAAATACATCTTTATAGTACATATTTATAGAGAGAGGGAGAGATGGAACAATATTGCTTGTTACTGAAGATAAAATGAAATAATAAGTTCCTATAACTAATTTAGGAATAGATGTTTGTTTGTTTTTCCAGCTTGCGTCCATGTTTTTGTACACAGCTGTACAAGATCAATGCCAGGAAACTCCATATAATTATATCTGAATAAAATTTATTCAAGTCCCTTGTTCAGTTCATTAGTTTTATTAATTACTTTTGTTTTAATGGCTCAACTTTCTCTATTTGTATATACCTTTTATGTTATTTTGCTATTTTAGCTCTTTTTGTGTTGTTTTTTTTCCTATTAATCTTTCAACAAGAATCTTGTTCTTTCTTAGAAGTGATTGATGGCTAATTAAACCCTGTCCATAAACTGAAAACAAGCTTCTCAGGAGGTGAGATTCTGTTTTAATCAGGAAACTTTACTCGAATTGTACAACATAGTGTACTCTTGTCACTGTACTTATCCTTATTGTGTTACAAATAAAGTTGTTATATAAAAGTTCAAGTTCATCTGTGGCTGTTACATGGCTAATTTGCTGAATGAACTGTCACCACATGTTAATACAAAAACTAGAAACAAAAAACGTCCTATGCCACATAGGGTGCGTTCAAAATGGAGGTACAGTGGAAGAAAGTGGACTAGTGTAGTGTAGTTATAGTTCATTAAGACCCAAATACATTTTAAAAAAAATGAAGACTCCATTAAACTTTAAATAATAGTACAATAGTGGAGAGGATTGTGTGCTGGGATTTCACTATTGTTCAGCAGCTCTTGGGAGTCTGAGCTCGCTCTTGCTGTTTTACATCTATAGTAATGCTGTATGGGTGATGCACAGGACACTGGGATGTTTCCTGACAAACTTTTAGAAACATGAACTGAATATGAACCGCGTCCGTGCTCCAGTTTATTCGATGCAGAAATGTTTGGACGTGTTTCCTGGGAGACGAAGAACAGAATGTAGAATTTTTGAATGTAATAACCACGAATCTGTTCCAGAAACTTTTCCAGAACATTCTGGTCAAAAGTCTGAGTTTCCACTTCACCCTTCGGAGCTACAGCGTTGCGATTTGCACAGAGAAATCTGCGGAGAAAAACCCTGAAGCTACTTCCGCTATAAGGTGTGTGGACTATATGCGTGTTGAGTAGAGAGGAGATATTATATCGGATACCCTGTCTGGAAATATAGGCCTAGTGTGTGACTGCGGCTATCTATATGCTACTGATCTACTTCCTAAAGTGGAAAACCGTGTTAATTCTGTCAACTAGAATTATTCCTTGACGACCTTTTATTTCATGACCAAATTGTAACGACAAAATCAAGGGAAAAAATGTTGACAACGAAAATCACGACGAAATCTCTGTTCATTTTGCCCTGACCAGTAAAAACGAAACAGAATAACTGGCTCTGTTCAGGGAGACAACCTAGCTTACTTTTCTCAAGGGAATTTTTTCGTTCCAGGAGAAATATCTTTTAGCAAAGCCCATTAGAGTATGTTAGCTCCCCTGTTTCGTTTTCCTGTCCGGAGTTGGGAAGCAGGGAATCCGGCTCGCTAGACTCGCTCTTAGCCGCTCGCACGGCTTTCACAAAGCTCCTGCATGCTAACAGCTAAATGAGTCAGGACACACAACGGCGTTGGTCTGAACGAATAACATCTTTATATGAAAATAGTGTTCATCACCGTGTATCACAGTCTACAAAATACCATCTTCACTCCAGTAACATTAAACAGCAACAGAGTCGTTGCTAACTCCACATAACTTCCGCATAGCAACACCACCAGTCGCGTATCAAAAAAAAAACCCAACAACTTCCGGCAATAATCCTCCTGTAACAGCCCTCTTAAAGGTACAGGGCACATTTTACAAGTATCATGCAGCTGAGAAAATTATGACTCAAACACTGACTAAAAATAGACTGAAATTGAACTAAAAACTGAGCTCCACTGACTAAATCTTGACTAAAACAAAACAACAGAAAAGACTAAAATGTGACTAAAATCTAACTCCAATTTTCAGCAGTGACTAAAACTACATTTAAAATTCTTGTCAAAATTAATACCGCAGGAAAACGACGAAAAAAAATGTTACATTAGTCCTACATTATTTATTATCCCTATGACTATTTATACGTGAGTAAAAAAAATGCAAAGCAAACAATCCAGTGAGTTTCTCTTTTTCTTTCCTCCTCACATTTGTTTATTATGGAGACGGGTGAACATCCTGTCCAGAGGAGAACGGATAAAAGCTGAGAAATTCTCCAATTTATGCAAAAGACAAGCGGATATCGTTTGCCAACCACATGAATTTGTCCAGAGACATGAACATAACTTTAACCATCTAAAAACCAAATAAATTAATAACCATACATATTTCTATTGTTCCACATAAATTAGATGAGGACAACGGAGAAGAAGATGTTGGAAAACCCTGACGTTGATACACCCCATCCTAACAGAGAACCTCATGTTCATGCAAGCAGGCCAGGTAGGAGACACACACACATACACACACCCCTAGGTTATAACATTTATATGAGTCAGGTTCTTACTCTGTAGCCTTACTAACTGAGATTTTGACTCCAGGCGATGGCGGCTACTTCCACGGTAACGACAACTACCTGCCTGATGGGGACGACATCTCTTTTCCTGGCCCTCTGATGAGGTGAGACCTTCTTTCTCCTCTCATATACCACACACAAACTGAACATTAAATATGCAGGCTGTTTCAGCAGTAATGTTTGGAAACATATCACCAGGTTGTCAAAGTGTATGTGCATTAATCCATATCCACCTGTTACAGCAAAAACATGAAGGTGCAGGACCTGCTTCATTTTATCCAGAGGAAATCCCAGGAGTGTCTTCAACATTTGGATGAACCTGACCAAAAGGAGGCCTATCTCTTCTGGAAGATTATGGAGCTTGTGTGCAATGAAAATGGAGTAAGTGTTGTAGTTCCTTATGTGGTGAATGTTTAAGCAAAATTATTCATGATAAATGTATCAAGATATTTGATCTGCAAGAAGGCAAAATTTGTCTGAATTGTAGGCGCATAAATGAATAAATACACCAACAGTAGATGTGTAAGTTAAAGATGTTTCTTTTACAGGATGTAATGATGGCTGAAGTCGCTATACTCATCTTCAAGAGCTACAGACTTCTGAGGAACAAGGTATCAAAAGTCTGTTTATTAACACATCAGCATCACCATCTGTCTGTATTGTATATTGCAATTGTGTATTTTTGGTGTTGTTTTTGCTTTTCTTTTTTTTTTTTTAACGACAAACATGACAATTCCTGCTACAGCTAACAGGTGGTAAAAACCAGAATGGCTGGTGTCTTTCTTTGGCGCAACTTTTGTGCTCGGCTGATCCAGAAGACGAAACCTTGAATGCTGTGGTTAAAATGGGAGAAACGCTTGGTATGGATCAGTAACAGTAACAGTACTTTTTGAACTTCACATGTTGTAATTATATCATGAACTGTGGACTGTTTCACTGACCCAGATGTTTGGTCTTTCATCTGCAGACTCCAAAGGACTGACCTATGCAGCACATATTTGCTACGTGGTGGCGCTGGAACCATATCAAAGATCCAGCTTTGAGCTCATTGGCTGTGACAGGTATTCTGTGTGTGTGTGTGTGTGTGTGTGTGTGTGTGTGTGAGAGATTATTTTTGCTGACTTGCTACTGAGACATGTTTCTCTTTGTACCAGTTTGCCAGTCAGCCAATCAGCCATGAGGGAAGCTATTGAGCGAACTGAGGTGTATGAATACTTGTGCTCCCTGACCTCAGGATTCGCCCAGCCAAACTTCCAGGTTGGACTTTCTCTTTTTTTCTTTTTAATATTGATCGGCCAAATTTAAGCATGAACCATTGTACTAAGATTGAACGACTCTGTCTGTCTTAGATCTACAAATACTATCACGCCAGCAGGCTAGCGGAGTCTGGCCTTGTCGATCAAGCCTTTGAGTACTGCAAGACCATCGCTACAGCAATTGCCACTTTCCCACATGAAATCACAAAGACCACAGTGGAACTGACCATTGCGGTAAAGATCGAATAAATTATCAATATTTGTGAAATGCTTTCAAGGTTTTAAATGCAAAATATTGTCTTTATCACCAATTTACTTTCCCTGTCTGTCTTGTAGCTGTCTGAGAGACTACACCAAGGGAAGGGAAAGGAACCCAAGTGGCTGATAAATCTTCGTCAGCTGCACGCAAACAATGTGTTGAAGGTGAAAGACTCAGAATGTGGCCTTTTGACTACTGAGAAGTTCCATCTCCAGCTTCCACGTATAGAATGCCACATTACACCATGGGGTATGTTAGAATCCACCATTTGCATGAAAAAACTGTGCTGAACTTTTATGAATCGCACAGCAAGGAATGTACAGTAATGTGTAGCTAGTGAATTGATAACTCCTTAAAAATTAGTTGTGGAGAGAGACATGATGGTGGTATGCTGTATTTAAGAGGATGATGCGATCACAAAACTGTACTGAAATCTAAGAATATGTTTTTTTTCCAGATAATTAATAATGATTTGTCAGCACAGGTTTGTCAGATCTTTAGCATTTTCCATTACATTACAAAAAAGTCGAATCATTTAGATTTATATATTTCCACCAAGTAAAATTTTATTAAACAGTTAGAAGCTAATACGGTCATATTTACTTACAGCATACATTAGTTTTCTGGGTAAGAGACAGAAAGGATCAGAGCTTAGGTAGCTGCAAAGATGATTTCGGATTGATTTTTCAAAAGTACTGCAAAGTATAGAGACACTAAACATGCAGAGCGTGTAAGGTGTAAATTTATTCATTGAGAGTTCTCTTGTTAAGACAACGGATTCATCCGATCGATCATAAAGTGGGTGGAAAATATGTGTACCTTTCACTCCCTTTCTGATTACTATTTATGTTAAAACTGTACTGATTTTAGCAGGTACTCATATTCAAAGTAGCTTACCGTACTCTGAGACATTGACAACACACGTCTCATTCATTACTGTCTACTGCAAGAGAAGACAAAGAGCATGAAGCTCTTTCATTCTTATGTCAATTTAACTTAATTGAATGATTTTCTGTTTGTTTAACAGCGGTGTTTAACTCACTGTACACTCTGGGAGAGGTGCTGGGAGAAGGAGGCTTCGGGACCGTCTGTGCAGGAGTCCGTAACGCAGATGGCAAACAGGTAATAGGACTCCACATCTACAGTTAATTCGCACGAATCAACACAATGTATTACAACTTATGGACTGTATATTTCCTCCTGAGGTTTTATATAAGAATGTAATTATGTTATGTGTGTGCAAAGGTTGCCATGAAATATGTGGCCAAGCATCAGCATGACAAGTTCATCACCATTGTAAGTAAACGTTACTTCTGAGATACTCCAGAGAAGCCATAGTGTAAATTTACTATTTTTGTGCTAACATAGTCATAAACAATTCACCTCCCAAATATGTTTTAGACTCAGATTTTATTATGTATCATCCATAATAGATTTCTGAGTCAGTAGCAATCAAAGCCTTTGTATTTTAACATCTCAGCTTACCATAGTTTAGACCTATTCACTCCACACCCATGCTAACCATATCTGTTCATGTTTCAGCCTGGAGAGACACAGCGCCTTCCTCTGGAGATAGCATTAATGAAAATGGTATCCAAGCCGTTTCGCTGTGAGAATGTGCTGGAGCTGATAGAATGGTTCGAGATGTCAGATTGCTACATCTTGGTCTTGGAGCAACCCAGCCCCTGCATAGACCTCCGTCAGTTCCGAAAAAGTCACAAAGGTCAACTGTCAGAACCACTGGCACAAATAATCATGCGTCAGGTGGTTCAGGCTGCACGTCATTGCTGCGACTGTGGTGTCCTTCACCGTGACATCAAGGCAGAGAATCTTCTCGTCAACACTGACACACTGGAAGTGAAGCTGATTGACTTTGGCTGTGGCGATTTGCTGAAGGACAGCCCCTACAGGAGTTATGCAGGTAAGGGCATAAAAGGTGTTTGGACAGAATAAAAAAAAAAGTGACATTTTTGTGACATTGCTGACGGTTCTCCTCTCTTTTTCACTCAGGAACTAGGGCTTTCTTCCCGCCTGAGTGGATATGTGAGCGAGAATATTTGGGTCGTCCTGCTACCATCTGGAGTCTGGGTGTTCTCCTGTTCAACTTGGTGTGTGGATACTTGCCCTTTAGTAACATGGACGACATTGTTGAACAGAAAATGCACGTCACTCATGATCTGTCTGGAGGTGAGAAAATGTGAAAGCATCACATTTAGACCTGGATAGTAAAGTTGGAAAACCTGCCTTACAGAATTAATTAAACAGATCGACTGATTCTCAAAATTATTCTTTGAATTGTAATTTCTATCTAAAAGTCTCTCTCGTCACTACAAACAGGTTGCCGCGATCTGATATTTTGGTGTCTGGAGCGAGACCCTTGCTCTCGGCCAACGTTCGAGGAAATCCTCAGCCACGAATGGTTAATGGAACCTCAGAACAAAGTAATGGGTAGATGGTGAGAAGAGAATAGACCTAATTATAAAGAGCTAAAACATGCTATACTAGTAACAGAGATTGTATTGAGATACTGTATTGCGATTGAGGGATAAGTATTGAGATAATCTATTTGTAAAAATAAAAACCCATTAACAGACAAAGTCATCTATGGCTATATAAATATTAAGCTGAACATAACGTTAACAAATATGTCTAACACGTTAATTTAGTACTTGCAGACCTTTCTTGCAGTATCTAAACTAAAGTAAAAGCTGTTTATATTTAATTACTTTCTGAAGTTGTAATCTATTAGCAATCAAGTGCTTGCATTACATGTAGTCAAATATTAGGCATTTCCAATATGATACTAAATCATATTTATGATACATGAATTCATTATGTACAATCCTTTTTTCTGTACAAAACCCACCGAAAGTGAGAAACCTGCTCTTCAGCTTCCTCCTCTGGAGAGACACATTACACCATGGGGTATGTTAGAATCCAGTATTTTCCCAAAAATTATATACTGAACATTTTTGATTCACACAGCAAGGAATGTACAGTAATGTGTAGCTAACGAATTCATAAACCAGTCAAAAGGTACTGTGGAGATTCCAATTTAATTGAATGATTGTCTTTTTGTTTAACAGAGGTGTTTGAGTCACTGTACACTCTGGGAGAGGTGCTGGGAGAAGGAGGCTTCGGGACTGTCTGTGCAGGAGTCCATAAGGCAGATGGCAAACAGGTAATAGGACTGTACATTTACAGTTAATTTGCACTGATCAACAAAATGCAGGACTTGTTCAGCATTACAAATTATGGAAGTCCCTGAGATACAATCACAGGGTTTGACAACGACACTTGCCCGAATACCCAGGGCAAGTAAAATGCTATGTCAGAACAGCAGAATGATAATCATGTTTTTGGCAGGGACCTGTTTAGTATCTGAACAATGTAATTGACACCGGTTCAATTCATTTGAATATTTAATGTCCAGAAAATGAAAAAATTGGCTTAATTTATTTGTGTGTCCAGTCAAAATAAAGAAATTGTTCTATTTGTTTCCAATCGCCTGCAGAGCGAGGCTTGCAGCAAAATGTTGGCGAAATTAGGAGTATGAGGCTAAGCGAGTCAGATTCCCTAATGGAAAAGTTTCCCAGGGTTGCTCAAAATAACAATGTCAATAACAGTCACTGACATGAATTAAATCAACAACTTTTTGATCGACAATTTCAAACCGCAGCCGTATACAAATTATGGACTGCGTATGTTCTGCTGAGGTTTTACAATAAGAATGTAATTTTGTTTTGTATTTGTGAACAGGTTGCAATTAAATATCTGGGAAAGATACAGAACAGCAAATTCATCACCATTGTAAGTAAACTTCTGCTTCTGAGATACTACAGAGAAGACATAGGGTCAAAATAACAACCACTTTATAGACCAAATGATGTGTCCATTTACTCATTCCTGCTAAAATAATCAAAAACAATTTGCCTTCAAATCATGTTTCAGATTCAGATTTTATTCCCCATCATCCATAATAGATTTCTGAGTCAGTAGCAATCCAAGCCTTTGTGTTTTAACATCTCAGCTTACCACAGTTTAGATGTATTCACTACACACCCATGCTAACCATATCTGTTCGTGTTTCAGCCCGGAGAGACACAGCGCCTTCCTCTGGAGGTAGCGTTAATGAAAATGGTATCCAAGCCGTTTCGCTGTGAGAATGTGCTGGAGCTGATAGAATGGTTCGAGATGTCAGATTGCTACATCTTGATCTTGGAGCGACCCAGCCCCTGCATGGACCTCCAGAAATTCCTCAAACGTCACAGAGGTCAACTGTCAGAAGCACTGGCTCAAGAAATCATGCGTCAGGTGGTTCAGGCTGTTCGTCACTGCTGTGACTGTGGTGTCCTTCACTGTGACATCAAGCTAGAGAATCTTCTCATCAACCCTAACACACTGGAAGTGAAGCTGATCGACTTTGGCTGTGGCGATTTGCTGAAGGACACCCCGTACACATGTTATCTAGGTAAGTACATAATAGGTATGGGACAGAATAAAAAAACAATGCAGTGGAGAATCATTTTTTGCAACAGTGCTGATGATGCTCCTTCTCTCTTTTTGCTCAGGCACTTGGGCTTTCTCCCCGCCTGAGTGGGTATGTGAAGGAGCGTATTTGGGTCGTCCTGCTACCACCTGGAGTCTGGGTGTTCTCCTGTTCAACTTGGTATGCGGATACTTGCCCTTTCATAATGAGGACGACATTGTTTATCACAAGATGCACTTCGTTCCTGGCCTATCTGAAAGTGAGAAAATATAAAAGCATCACCATTTAGATCCGTTAAAGTTGTAAAACCAGCATTACAAAATGAATTGATTTTTAAAAAAAATAATACTTAAAGTACTATCTAAAATATCTCATCACTGCACACACAGGTTGCTACAATCTGATATGGTGGTGTCTGGACCAGGACCCTGACTCTCGGCCAACCTTTGAGGAAATCCTCAACCATGAATGGTTTAAAACGCTTCAAAACTAAGTCCAGGTTAGACAGCAAGAAGAGCATAGTCCTCATTAAAAAGGAGCCAGTCATGCTATAATTGTTTCGATTACATGAATTGTGCTCGATCAGTAGTTCTGTAACAAAGATCACTGTGCTTATGTAATTATATTAAAGTACACTTAATAACATGAAGGCCAAAATATAAAATAGTGAAAAACTATTTGTCTTTGATCCTAGTTTATATTCATATCTAAATTTCCTGTTTTTTATTCTGCAGAACCCTGCTGTTTACAAGGATCTAGTAAACACCTTAACACCATCACTTACGGTACATACAGTTGCAGTCAGAAGTTTACATACACGGACATGAATATCTGTTAAAGCTGTAAAATCATTCTGCCAGAGAAAAAGAACAGTTCAAAGAAATCAATGAAAGCCCAATATTGCCATGACATTCA
>JAOTRR010000004.1:6365131-6383696 GCA_028570945.1 Gogo arcuatus
AGTCTCGCCCTGCTTTGGTCTTGGTCTTGACTTGATCTCAACCCCTCAAAGTCTTTGTCTTGTCTTGGTCTCGATACACTTTGGTCTTGGTCATGACTTAGTCTCGGTTTAGGTGGTCTTGACTACAACACTACTTCACACTGTAAAACACTTTGAGCCGCATTTTAAATGTATGAAAGGTACACTATAAATTAAGTTGCTTCTTGTTCTTGTTCGTCTTATTATTATTATTATTATTATTATTATTATTACAACCCCCTGACCCTTCACCCTAATACCCCCCTGACATGGAGTGTCCCCCTCAGTCTCCCCAAGCTCATGCCACTCGTCCATATGCTTCCACTACACTGCTGACAGAGAGATTAGGTGGAAATATTGCGGGATGAGTGTGTCCTCAGGCCCTGAAAATAACTCAGGACATGCTGACATGCAGTCTCATGCCCTGTCTTGTGCCAGGAGTTCTGAACAGCAGCACAAGGAACATGGTTAATGTAAGCTGATGTAGAGATCTTCTCCATGAACATGTTAAATATTGGTCTTGCACACACAGGACAAAAGGAAACCAAAAATAAACCTGTATTGTTTTACACATGTCAAGCACAGTGTTAACATCCCCCACACTGTTGATTAATACTCAAAAAGACAATGTCTTAACAGTTACTACAACGACAAACAGGGGCATCATTCAAGTTTTTGAAGGCAAACACACCCTGAAATGCCCCCTCAACACACACATGCTCATACACATACACATTCGAATGTCTAAATGTATCCCTGAGGGTATTTATATTTACAGATTCTCTCTCTCTCTGTCTCTCTCTCTCTGACATTCGTTGTTAACATTTCTAAAAAAAAGATTTGTGTAAATTGTATAAGACTGGACACACATTTCAACATAATAATTTAAAAGATCCTATTAAAGCATTTTTTAAAAATTGTGAAGAATATTGAGGTGTTTTATTTTTCTTAGTAATTTCAGATGTTTAACTGTTGGACATGCAACCCTGAATAGCAAAGAGCACATCAGCACAAATTTAACAAATGTATAATTTATTAATTGTTTAAAGTATTTTAACTTGATCTACTGTATAATAAAAAAGGTTTATTTGAGGAGGGGTAGTGTTTTGTACCATTTCTTTACAACCTCTAAATAGGTTCATTCAATTTAGGACGATATATAGTGATATTAATAAAATATCGACAATTGATTCATGCTTTTCTTCATAAGAACAGGAAGTCATAGATAATGCTGTAGTTGATAGAAAAGACCTGTGTGAAGCCTTTTGCTTTATTAATGGCCGTATTCTATATTGTGCCACCAAAGGCTCCAGATGGTTGCGGCTGCTGCCGCTGCTGAGGTGCTGGATTTCCATTGATGCACAAAGCAGACCTTTTCTTTCATGCATATTCATGCCAGGAGGACGCTTGTTAGGAGTGATGATTACCTCCTTTCATTTGAATATTCATAAAGGGACAAGCCGGGAAAAGGGTGACGTCTGGGTGTCTCATGAATATTCATAAGAAAACTGCCCAAAGGTTTTAAGGGCTCACAGTGAGCAATTTTCATGGTACATCTGGGGAAGGATACACCTCCTCAAGTACAAAAAATAATGAGTGTGGTTCACAGTTATTGGGAGCTCTTTCTGGATGAGTACAGCAGATGCTGCTCTTTTGTGAAGTCCTCCAGCATGTGGATATGCTTGACCAAGAGGATTATGATGAATTATTATGAGTTATTATTGTTCTTTAAATAATAGTGATTTAAAAGCTTCATGTCACGGCGGATTAGAAAGCTCTTAAAGGGTTAAGTAGGTGAGGGGCGACTGGGGACAATGATAATAGCCTTTTGTTTTACTGCTCATTTAACAATGATAAAGAGAAGCGTGTAAACCCAGTGAACCTTTTGAACATTAATAAGATCAATTTGTTGATCAGTTACAACAAAGAAAATAAAACATTACAAAAAAACCCCCACCACAAATATCCAGTGCCAGTTATTACCAGATAAATGAAAAACAAAAGTCATAAAAATACCACTGCTGTGATTATTATTATTTAATGATTATTAAGAAATAATTACCAACATCATTCATTTATTGCTCTTCTTCAGTAACCGCTTTATCCTGGTCAGGGTTGTGGTGGGACCCAGGAACCTGGGAATGAGGCATGGAGACACCTTGGATGGGATGCCAGTCTATTGTAGGGCACCATGTTCACACACATTCACATACATTGGTAATTTAGATTAGCCAAATCCACCATCTACAAGCAGTTTAGGGAGCAGAGAACCCATTGGAAGCCCAGGAGGACACAGGGAGAACATATGTAACTCAGGATCTCTATAAATGAAAGTTTTATTGAAAATAAGGTCAGGTCCTTACAGCTTAGGTTATCACCTATGAAGGATTATTTCAAAATCTTTGAGGCTAAGAACAATTTGTGGTATGTTTCTGGTCTCAATATAAGCACTCCCTCATTCATATACCATGTTTTAATATATATTTTTGGAAAGGTATATACTATAAACCTAACATATACCAAACCCAGGTTCTAGGACATGGAAAAACTGGATGTACAGAGGGGTCCAAAAGTTTGAGGCCACACTGAAAATCTGGGAATTTTTACATTTTAAAACTGGAACAGAAAACAGAAAGTTTTAGAATTTTGAAACATTTGAAACAAAGAATGGAAATGTTGGATGACAGCTCAAGTACACACTGTCATTAATACAAAAGAGAAAAGACATTTGGAAATTCCTGTAAGATTCTACTTTTTACCCAAGTGTTTGCTGATAATATAAATAGGTAAACAATGCAAAGCAGAAGCACTAGTGTTCTCAGACTTTGGTGCCTCACTGTATAAAGAAAGATAGGTTATAAACAGGCGTCAGTTGGTATAATTACTTATGAACCATTTATAATATAGTATCTACAAGAAGATTTCTGTTTGGCATTGTACTAAAGGACTTCTTGCTGCTAAATGCAGGCCCAGGTGATTTAATATCCCAGCTCATCACTATATGAGGCTTCACTCCAGGAGAGTTAATGTTCCCAGAAAAACTGCATACCTGGCATTTCCTCTCATGTTCTAAGGTAATTGCTCATGGGCATGGATTCCAAACTCTGTTACTCTTTACTGAACCAGTACCACTGCAACAACACTTTAAGGAAAACCATTTACATTTATCCATGTGGTAAATACATTTATTTAAAGTGATTTACGTGTAAAGAAGAATACAGCACAGCTGCAGATCAGAGCCTGAACAACTTACCTATTAATCTTTATAATGAATGTGATTTTCAGTGGCATCCAAGATTTATTTTGTAATTAAATTCTGAGTTCTTCTTTTTTTTTTGTTTAAACTTCTTTCCTTGACATATTGGTCTATTTTCGCTTTAGGTTAATGGTTTCCTACATTACCCACAATGGCATTCGGCTCCCTGCTGATAGCTCCTTGTGTGTACACTCTGTTCGAACAAATCAGCTTCCAAAGCTTCAACTTTCAAGTGAATATTGCCATCGATACCATCACAATCATCATCTCATAGATCGCTACCTAGCCAGGCTGAGTCTCTGCTGTAACTGTGCATTACGTCTACATTGGTTTTCTTATTAATTTGACATCACTGGAACATGGAGAATGAGAAATGAAGCACTTGGCCTTTGGTTTTTAGGAGCTAACAACAAAAATGAGAGATGTTCCTTAAGTTTGAGAATGCTGAATATTTTTTCCCCAATTAAACACCATTGTAATTGTGCTAGTAATGTCTCCCTGCGATAACATGGAAGATAACTGCTAACGTCTCACCCAGATAAGGAACATACAGCACCAAGCAACAAATTAGCATCAGAATCGCTAAACACAAAAAACAAGTTTGCTTTGCATATGTTTACCATTATCAGGCCATCTTACTAGGCCTACTGCGAGCTGGCCTAGTGGTTAGCGTGTCCGCCTCTCGACCGGGAGACCGCAAGTTCTCCTTGCGGTTGGGTCATACCAAAGACCATCATAAAAATGGTACGTACTGCCATCTGGTGAGGCACGCCACAGTACAGATGTGAGTAGGGAGTCAAACTCTCGCGGTTACTAGAGGACCAGCCCCCACTGTAACCCTAGCTATGTAATAGGTGAGAGGCTGAGGGCTATAGAAATGGAGATCGGTGCCACCCAATGCACCTTGACTGCCTGGGAAGACCAGGTCCTGGCATGGGAGGGACTTTGACTTACTAGGCTCATCCATATTTGAACTATTTCATAATTAAATTTAATACCTGTGAATTAGCTCGAGATTCTATCATAGCCTCCCTTTAAGTTTCTTTAGTTCTACAAAGCTCTAACAAGTGTTTAATTTCATAGGAAATGAACGACACAGAAAACTTTGTCTACATTTTCACGTATACCAAACCTTAAGATGGCAGAATCCTTCAAACAAAAAAATCCATGAGAAAGACGCGATAGTTTCAGGTCATATGGCACCACACATGAGCGTCCAAACAGAACTCTTAACTACTGTGTCTTTTTGTTCTGATACTTCCCTCTGCCTGGATTTGGTGTAAATATCCCATAGTTGCTCGAGTCACTGCACACAGTGGAAATTATACTTCTGGTTTCATTGCTTGCGATTGTTGAAGCAGCAGCGCAAACACCTCTGATGGAAAACTCAAATATTTCATTTTGCTTTCCGTCTCTTATGTATTTAGGTTATTTGGTTTGCAAAATAAACCCACATTAAACAGGGTTGCCATGCCTGATTAAAAAAAACACCCATAAAAAGAGGCCAATAGTTAAAATATTCCTCTTCCATGCTACTATTAAAAGTCTAACAGTTACTGTTCATACTAAAAGGTGTGGTAATATTTAAAAGGAATGTCATCCAAGGTAATGGAACCTCAGGCATGACTGCTGTTTCTCAGACTTGCTTGAGATTGTTAGTGGATTTTTCAGCCCATTGGTATGCCAGAGTTATGGAGTTTGTAGCAACACCTGAAGATTAGTGCCACATTCCTGAGGGTCAGTGTTCACAATGTGAAACTCTCATGCACCGTTGTTCCTCCTAATGCTCTTGCATTGCTTCTTACCGCTGATCTGGGAACCAAGGCAAATCCCATCCTTAAGCAATTTAGGAGGAACAACAAAACTGATCTTTGGATTAAAGAGCTGCACATTCTCGGCTGTTGTTGGGATGCAGTCACTTCTGTTTGCTCTTTGACTCCAGGAGAGTCTAGAACTGAACCAATCACTAACAGGGCGGCTATTTTGGGGCCAAGACTGCACAGCTTACTAATCTGTTGGCATGGATGACTTCATCAGTTAAGAAGGCTGTGGTGCAAAAGAGTGTCGAACACATATCATTAAGCAGGCTTAAATAAACGCGTGGTGAGAATATGAAATGCTTTTAGCCTCTTAGGGGGATTTATGGAGTACTGTGGAAATGTTTTCTTTTCAAGACATCATGCTTAAGGCTAAATGTTTTCATATTCCCATACCACAAAAAGATTTTTCAGGGTTTTTTCTTCATATATACAATAGTGTCAATGTCAAGATTGAAAAAGTAAAAAGAACAAAAAGAAACAAAACTCATTTTACAATAACAACACTCATGAAAGGCATTTTGTTTATCAGTCTCTCTCATTCCAAGCTTGTTTGTTTAATGTAATTTCAAGCCCATATGTATAAAATCCAACAAATACTGGCAAGAGTCTTGTTTATCTTACATGTACTTGCATGACTGATTGCTAAAAATGGTTCAGCTAACATCTCATGAAGTAATTTAGCCTCTCTTGTTTCAGTGAACTAGCTGAATGTCCTGGTAATCGCATATGTGATGTTGGAATTAAAAAGAGCTACATGCCAACACACGCCTCATGACTGCACTCCAAGAAGCTTTGAAGGCAATGGCATTCTGTGTCAGGTACTGAAAGTGGACTTTGCATTATACAATGCATGATTAGCAGCTAGGGGTTGTACTAAACATATTTTGATGAACCTGGGACACAGGAGTAGGAGAGAGCAAGAAAGAATGAGTTAACAACGTGAATGATCCTCTGTCAAGCAGCTATGGTGTTTGTGTCCTCACTGAGGACTGAGTTGTTCTTTGTCATGACATACTTTCATTGTTTTCAATGTGTTTGTCAACACTGGAGTAAGATACAAAGCTCAGGTCTCCAGGTCAGATCCATATTGATGGACAAAATCATACAATACAACAAAACCCAGTGCCAGTCAAAAGTTTGGACACACCTGCTCATGCTACAGTTTTACTATATTCTATGAATTTATAGTGAAAAGAATAATAATTAATACACTAACATATAAGGGATTATGCAGTGACCAAGAAAACAAAACTCTTTAATATTTTAAATTCTTAACAATGTTCCTAATTGTCAATTGCTAATTGCTTGACCTAACATGGATGTAGCTGATTTTTTCAGCATCCAAGAAGCCCTCATGGAGAAGAACCACCTGATGTGGGAGCAACAGGGGAGGAGAGATTGAGTCAGAGCCACATGGGAATGGCTAGATGCTGTGCGCCCCCTCAGGAAATTGTTTGAGAAGGGGGCTCCTGACCTAGCTAGAATCATCTTCCACCCTCCCTGCCCCACTTCGGACATTGCTCTGCCTCCTTGCTCCACTGAGGATGTTGTCCTGCCTTCTTGCTCCACTAAGGAGGTCGCTCTGCCTCCTTGCTCCAATGAGGATGTCCCCCTACCCCTCTGCCCCACAGAGGATGCCATTACAGCTCACAGCCTCGCCACGGGCATCACTCTGTCTCCCTGCTCCGCCTCAGATGTCACTACACCATCTGGCTCTACTTCGGACATAGCTCCACCTTCCTTCTCCACTGAGGACGTTACACTACCTCCTTGTTACAATGAGGACGTTGATCTGCCTCCATGCTGGCCTCCACACTTGCCCTGGCTCCATGGAGGACGTTGCTCCCCCCTTCTGGTAATGCCTTGGACTTTCCTCCAACCACTGGCTGCACAGTGTCCGTTGCTCTGTTCTCGTGCTCCGCCTTGGATGTCACACCACCCCTTAGCTATGCGGAAGAGATCACTCTGCCTCACTGCCTTGTAGTGGATGTGTGGACATCTGCGGGCTATGCTAAGGGTAGTGCTACCAACGAACCCTGTAGGCCTAAGGGTCCTGATCAGCTGACAGACATCTTGCTTGGCTGTCCAGGACCCCCTCTCGACTCTGTTTTTGTCATGGTAGTGCCAGTGGGCTCAGAACTACACTACTACATCAGCCCCAGTGTGTCACATGTCACTAATCACTCACACCCGTTTCCTGTTTCACCTTGATTAGCACCACTATATAAGTTCCAGGTTTTTAGTGTCTTGTTTTGTCAAGCTTTCTGTCATAATGTTTGTGTGTTGTTGTGTGTACAACAGTCTCGCTTGTAGTCTGGATGTTTTTGCCTTGTATCCACAGTTCAGGTTTATCGTTCTTGTTTTCAAAGTTTTTTGGTTTATACTTCACATAATAAATAATCTGCACTTACATCCACCTCCTCTACAATTCCTGAGACTAATTCACTCTTGGCATCTTCTCAACCATCTTCATGAGCTTCACCTTGTAGGGTTTTCTTAAAGCTCTCAAATAGGTCAAGCACTTATTGGCTGCTTCTCTTAAAAAATCCACACTAGAAGTCAACATTTATAATCTAAATGTGATCTTCAGTGGTGCAAAAGATTTATTTTATGATTAAATTGAGTTTTTGGTTTACACTTCTTTCATTGACAAGCTGGTCTATGGTGATAGTGCTACTAGTGGGAATTAATTTCTAGATAAAGTGCCCAATGCAGCAGCACTTTAGTCCTTTAGTGTGTCCAGCTTTCTCACCTCCTCATCTGTACAATCTGCTCAAACAAATCAGCTTCCAAAGCTTCAAATTTCATGCTAATACTACAATCAATGCTATTATGCACGTCATCTTATAGATTGTTCACTAGCAGGGCTGAGTCTCTGCTGTAACCCAGTCATTCTGAAACTTTGAGTCCGATGCTTACTGTTGCCACTACTTCTGTGCTGGATTTTTCATTAATATGATGAACATTGCTAGAAAATGGTAAGTGAGAAAAGAAGCTCTTGTGCTTTTGTTTGTAGGAGCTAACAGCAAAATCATACTGCTTGATCACTTATGTTTGAAATTGTTAATGTTTTCTTCTATTAAACACCATTAAACCTGTGCTAGCAATGTCCCCCTGTGATTTAAATGCAGCAGATAACCGTTAACTTCTCATGTGAATAATGAAAAATACAGCAACAACCAATTTGCAAATTAGCACCAGGATCACTAAGCTCACTACAAACTTTTCAGTATAAACACTGAGGTTTGAGTTCACCTTTACTTGTTTTCTTTTGAGTAAAAACAATCTGTTTTAGGTAAAATCTACTTACTTAAAAATACATTTTGTTTCAGAAATACATTTATACCTGGGCATTAACTTCACTATTTGTGAAGTTGTCTTAGAAACAAATTTCAACCATAAGCCTTAACCAAAATGTCTGTAAGCCAATGAGGAATAGATATTTAATCTAGTGTGTCCAAACTGCTAGTGTATATGAGCATGAGTGTTTGGATGTTTAATGATGTCTATCAAGCCTTAAAGTCTAACTCATCAGGCAGGACAAGAGGACAAGGAGTGTTCAGGGTATTTATTAACCAAGTGATCCATCTTCACTAACAGTTCCTCAGCGGAACTTCTCTAATGATCAACATGGACGACTGCCAAGAACAAAGCTTTCAGTCTGGCCAAAAATGATCCATTCAGGGATCAAAAGCCCAGTTAATGGTGTTAATGAGATATTAGAGGATGCTAATAACTTACAAGGGATTATATAACTACTTCCTGAGTGTTCTATAAAAGGGCATTTGACATTTAAAGAGTTAATTTTCCATAAGGACAACATACTACATGATCCTATGACCTGATTAAGACACTTATGTTTAACATTTTAATTTTATTGTCTGCAAATTAGTGCATTTTGAATTTGTAGTTCATGAATTTCTTTGTCCTGTTTAATTAAGTTTTTTAAAACAAAATTGCTGACCAATTTTGCTTGACTTTGCGATAACAATGAAAGCCACATAAAGAAAACAAATCATGTTAGGAAAGAACACTTCCAATCCCATTGCAAGAAAGGTGCTGTTCTTTCTCTCAGCCCTCTAATCAGAGCTGGAGAAGACAAGCAGCAGCTGGGGTGCCAATATGAAAGGGGTCATTTCATGAGAAAAGCAGGTGAAAACCATCTCCTGGTCTTTAATGATGAACATTGACTATGAAAAACAAAACATGAACTGCTGTATTATTTTCCCCTTCCAAGCATGAAATACTGCTGCCAGTATTTGCTGTATAATTCATGTGCACTGAGTAAACTTGACACACACTTACCTCTTATTGTGTATCTCAAATTGCAGTGGAAAACTACAAAACTCAGGTTCATTGGTACAACAAGGCTACAATACTTTTGGGAATCTTAGCCTTATTCAAGGATATTGAACCCAATGCATTTCTCCTTCATGTGGCAAGTGGTGTCCAATGGTACAATTTCAAATGGTGCACTAATAAAAACAAAAATATTTGTTTTGTTAAAAAACGTGCATGCCCTACATGTCCTATACAGCATGTTCAAGTCCAGATTGAGTTTTTGATCTACCCATGCATTGATTACAAGGGCCTGAATGAATGATTCAGTGGGGATACCCACATATATGGTTTTAATGAAAAAGTTGGGGGTCTCAGTAAATCCAACATCAGGATATCATCTACAAACTAACGGCTAAGTCAAGTGAGCAAATCAAGAAATAGATCACTTCATAAGAACATGTTGTGCCAAAAGTCAAAAGGAAAGGTTTTGTTTTCTATCCTGAGCACAGTATGCGCAAAATTCATTGCACCAGTTGGCCAACCAATTGACCATGTTTTGGTGTGTGCTAGGGTACCAGCCCTTACTTTTCCCTGATGTGTGATTACAAAGACGTGAGGAGGTCTGAGAAAGGACACACACCAACAAAACAAACTTGCTACCAATCCTACACATTTTATTTATTCTTCTTGAAACTTTGATTCCCATTCATGGAGCTTCAGCTAAATGCTCCCCTCGACCTAGAAGGCCAACCAGCATACACCATTAAAGAGATCCTGGACTCCAGACATCAGAAAAGTATGATGCAATATCTCTCTAATTGGGAGTGGTACAGTCCTGAGGATTTCTAGCTCATGATAACTTCAACCCCATGGTTATCAGATAACATATTGTTCTTGCAAATTTGTTACTGTAAAAACATGTTTTAATAAAAGCTGAATAACAAGAAGACACCTGTGTCATCAAGTGCTTGAGATAAAGTTGGTTTGTCCATATGGTCTCATCCCTTCATTTGGTAGCGGTAAGAAGGACATCTACCAGTTCCAGTTCTGTCCCTGCCTAGTTTAGTCTGTTTACTGATTGCCTGATTGCCTTCTACTTGCATTACAGTTTTGAGTTTGTGCTGCCATTTCAACTTCTGCCTTGATCAATCCGATAAAATTCTGTATTTGCATCCAACCCTGTCAGTGTCTGACAGGTTTCACTTGTCATTTAGGTGCATTCTGCCTAAAAATAACTGCCTTGCACTGGCCAATAATTATTTCACTATGACACACTATAAAATTTTGCTATCTGCAGACATTTACAGGGAAGGATAAAGACATCAGTCTTCTAAAGACATCACAGACCTGTAGAACAAGAACATTGTAAATGTTTTGTCTACTTTTCTCTAAAATCCTAAAAGATTATATGTACTTTTTTCACCTCAGGATGTGTATGTTGCATATATTTTGTATTTTGTTCATAAGTATTTTGTACGTATTTCATGTAGTTGGGAAGGAGAACAAAAAGAAAGACTAAGCTATTGAAGATTTAGTCAAGAAAAGAATCAACAAAAAGGCTGTGGCATAAAGCACAGTGCAAACGTGAGAGAGGGAGAGAGAAATTGAGTTAGAAAGCTGACTGGTAAATAGATTGACTTGGCAAAGCAAAGCTGGATTCCTGAAGGCCATCTCTTAGGCCAAAGTTTGGGCTGGTTTGTGAGGGGAATACCAAGCGAGAGGTTCTGTTCCTGCACAACAATAGCGAGAGGGCACACTGCGCCAGCTCAGTTTTCAAAGGCCCTGAAAAAGTTCCCGTCTCATTTGCCCTGTGACAAACATCCCCTAGCACAGCACAAAGACATATTGTAATGTTAACCATATCGATCATATAAACAAATGCATCAACAGCGACTACCGCCGTCCGGAACAATATGAGGTTGTTTGTTTGGACTGTTAGCAGGACTACAAAAAGGTCCTTGTTGAAAAAGAAAGACAGCCAAAGAAAGGCACTGCAGATGATTCAAATGTTTAGCCTTTAATTAAGGCAAAGCCATCTGTGAAAGGCTATACTGAAATTAAGGACTTACCAGACCATTTGAATGTATAACCATAAGCTATTACTGATGCAAGTGTCTAAATTGCTTACATATTTGTTGTCCCAGACATCTGGCATTTGTTTATGCTTCCTAGATTCCACTTGGAATAACTTCATAGATCAAATTTGCATTCATTCCTAAATCCATTTAACTAAAAGATGTATTGCTGAGGCACTAACACACTTTAATGACATGCTCTAAATAGGGCTCTTGAGGGTGTTTGTTGAAATGTGAAAACTTATATGTTTACAAATATACAGAATATTTCACATACCTTAGGTAGCATTTTTCCTCTTTTCACTTCGCAAAGGAAGTAAAGGAACATGTACATTGAAACACAGTGTGTGCATAATCTCTAAAACTCACAAATAGTAGAATCCAAACTCTGAGTTCATTACCAAAAGCTAACCTTTTTAAACAAGGATTGAAAGTATGTACCAAATACAGGCAAAAGGCAATACAAACAGTAGCAATGATAATGCATACTGAGTATAACAATGAATATCACATCACTCAGACAGTTGTGAGCTTGTTTTGGTAGTGGAAATCCTACTCCGGCCATGGAGAGTCTGGTCTACCATTTGGGAGATGGCTTTGGCAATGGAGATCACACTGGAAGTGGAGAGTCTATTTTGGAAGTGATATTCCCATTCTGGCAGTGGAGAAACTACTCTGGCAGTGGAGAGATCACTCTGGCAGTTGAGAGACCACTCTGGAAGTCAAGAGAGTGCTCAGGAAGTGACAATCCCACTCGGACAGTGGAGAGATCACTATGGCAGTGGAGACCTCACTCCGGTAGTTGAGAGCCTGTTCTGGACGTGGAAAGACAGTTTTGGCATTGGAGAGTCTGCTCTGGCAGTGGAGAGACTGCTTTGGAAGTGGAGAGACCACTCTGGCAGTGGAGAGGCCACTTTGGCAGTGGAAAGACCACTCTGGCAGTGGAGAGACACTTCTAGCATAAGATAACTTCCTTTGCCAGTGGACAAACTGTTTTGGCAGTGGACAGTTCACTCTGGGAGTGCGGAAACTTCTCTGGAAGTGACAATCCTGCTGTGGAAGTGGAGAACCCACTCTAGACGTGAATAGCTGGCTTGGACAATGGAGAACCCACTCTGGCAGTTGAAAGTCCACTGTTGCAGTTAAGAATCTGGTTTGGCAGTAGAGAAATCATTCTGAAAGTGGATAAATCGTTCTGCCTGTGGAGACCCCACTGTGGCAGTGGCAATCCTTCTGTTGCAGTGGATACCTTGCTCTTGCAGTACAGAGTTATCTCTGGCACTCTAAAACTTGCTCAGGCAGTGGAGAGCACACTCTGGCAATTGGAAGCCCATTCTGGCAGTGAAGAGCCTGCTCTGGCAGTGACAATCCCACTCTGGCAGTGAAGAGGGTGTTCTGGCAGTGAAAAGCCTACTCAAGGCACAACAGCATCCACATGGGTGCTGATTCATCTGGTACTACTGCTGAAATCCAATTTGGCAGCAATTATGCTGCTGCTCTTTTTCTCCAGCACCCTTACTGATTTAGCCCAAGAATACATTAGCACAGGGCAGCATGGTGGTGCAGTGGTTAGCAAGAAGGTTCTGGGTTCAAACCTGCCAGTCAACCAGGACCTTTCTGTGTGAAGTTTGCATGTTCTTCTTGTGCCTGTGTAGGTTTCCTCCAGGTGCTCCGGTTTCCTCCCAGAGTTCAAAGACACGCGGATTAAGTCAACTGGCAACTCTAAATTGACCATAAGTGTGAATGTGAGTGTGAATGGCTGTCTGTCTCTCTGTGTTAGCCCAGTGATAGATTGGCGACCTGTGCAGGGTATACCCCGCCTCTCACCCAATGTCAGTTGGGATTGGCTCCAGTTCACCCGTGACCCGCAATGGATAAGCGGTATAGAAAATGAATGAATACATTAGCATATTAAACACCAAACCTTAACACACAATGTCTCTCTCTCTTGCTGAAAATGTATAGTCTTTGTCTACACATTAAATCCCATGGCCTTTTTGTGTATAAGTGTCTAATTTGCCAAAATTACCATGTGGTCAAATACACACACTGGAATTCAAGGAATTTTGACTGTTCCCAGACTACTGTATTATCATACTAGGAAGATGGGTTTTACAGAAAGTAAGGAAACACATTCACTAAGTAAAAAATGAAATCAAATCCAGATCCAGGAGCGTGTATACATAATCAAATAATGGGCAAACCCTGTCTTGGCCTCTAAAAGTGGAGGGTGGCTTAATTTCCATAAGATGTGCACCAAAGCAAAAGCCATTGCACACCCATTGTTTCAGCTCTGCAGCTGTCATTTGCCTCACATTATGCATTCTTCATTCTGCCATGCTAATTTTTTGGAGGGACAATTTTTCTACAATAAGTGCTCCGGTGGCTAACAGAAAGCCTTTGATGGGCTGAACCCCAGGGAGCTGTATGCCGCGCCAAGTCAAACAATGGCCTAACGCTGGGACTGAGCCTGTCTCTCCCAGTAACATGGCGTGAAGTTCACGGCAACCAGAGCTTTGGCCCACCACCTGGTCTCTTAGCCTGTCTGGCTATTAATCAAGATATCAATCAATATTGACAAATATTAATGAGCAATTAATGGGCAAATTACTAAATAAAGGAACATAAGCTGACATTAGTTGGAGCCTCTTTTTAGAACTGAGTTCAAGTATTGTTCTGTAACATTAGAGCACTTTGCGAATTCCCTGACCTCAATCACCTGAGATCTCTCCCAGAGGGATGGCTTCTCCTTTTGAAGTGCAACTTTCTCACACTGCATTTAAAATGTTTTTTTTTTATTTAACATAATAACGTATATAGTAGACCTCAACAAAGGACATGGTTTGTAGTATGAGATGTAACATCATACATTAGCAAATAGAACATCATGAAAACACAACTGAAAATTTGAACACCGCATGGTGTGACAGTTAGTGAAAGACAAAGTACATAATACCCATGTGTACATTATTTTAAATTTGGAATGCCTATTCATACGTATTTCCTTCAACAGTGCTGTGATTTATTTTTATGTATCATCTGCCAAATGGTAAATGTGGGACAGAGAAAAAAGGCAGTTGAACTAGATTTGGTCATTGGAGAGTGTTTGAAATAAGAGCAGTGTGCTGGCTGAGGCTTTGCGTTGGTACAGGAGGCTAATGTTTGATTTCATTGTACTCTGCAAATTCTCCGCTCCGCAGCCTGAGGGCTAGTCCTCTCTCAGCCCAGCAAAGTCAACTCAATTTGGGTTATTAGAGACCTGAGGCTCAGTCGACCACCGGGAGTCCAAAATTATGTGGCCGCTTTGCCTTGCCCAAAAATAGTCTTCTTTCAACCCTCAGCATGGGACGGGGATTTGAAAGTCAGACATTTATCTCTTGCACTAGCTTTCCTTGTAAAAGGTATTTTGGCCAACCAGATGTAATCTTCCTTGAAATAAGGGATTAGTGGTGATTTGTGACATAAATCAATGAAACGTAATTGTACTCAGTAGTCACCCTACAATTATGATTATTTAACTGGATTTTGAATCAGAAGCTTTACTGGCAGATTTTGAAGGAGTGTCTTTTGGGTAAAATCAATATAACTGTAGAGAGACTAAAAATGGGTAATTTGTTTGCTTTAAAAGGTGAAATGGGAGCTGAAATGAATTTACTATAAAATCTTATACTGGTAATGTAAATGAATCACGTAAAAATGCACCAAAAACATTATATATTATGCTTACAATTACCTCCTGTTCTTTTCTATTGGGTCACTGTGTAGGCATTATTAATTGTATAAAGATCTTGTTCTAAAGCCAATGAAATTTACCAGCAGTCATTTTAAAGGGATAGTGTGAGGTAGCACATCAAATTTCTATACAATTCATTTTGAAGACAGAAATGATCAACAACAAAGAAAACAAGAATAAAATTATTCTATGTATTCCCACGAAAATCTGTGAACCAGGAAGTTTAACATCATCTCAAGAATAACAATGGCTGCGATAGAGAACACTATTGAAAGCAAGTCAGAGGATGATTGGGAAAGCTCTTGTTCTGTTGTATCTGAGGTGGCACAAAAAATTGAAGAGTTGGGGGGGGGGGATTGACAGAGTGCTTTATATTGACCCCTATATGTATAAGCCAGATGCAAGCGATGCCAAAAATGTGCCTGAACAGCTGGATATGGAATGGTGACTCAACCCATTGAGACTGGGCTAATGGTAGACCCCTATTGTCTTTAGCTCCCATCTGTATCCCTTGATCCATATTCAGTATCATGACTATATGGGTGAATAGTACAGGCATGTATGAGTGTTATTTTCAAAGCCCATGACATCAACACAGTAACGACAGTCTCACTCTCAGTATGCAGGGCAAAGCCAAGCAGGCGCCTTTAAGAAAACCAATGCAAATGTAGGATCCGCCAATACAGCAAAATTAACTGTAGGTCTAGAAATTCATGATAATACCTATGTGTTTCATGTGTTAGGCTATATGTGGCACTCACTATACAAAAGTAGTCAGCTTTGGGGTCAATTCTGAACCCAACTTTTGACTTTATTTTTCAGCCCAATAGGTTGTCATCACATTTAAGATATAATTGATTACTTCATATTGTGTAAATTGGCCGTACCTCATTGCAAATCCATTCTCATATGCCATCCGATTGGCAAATCAATCATCCGTGAAGTGCTTGAGATATAGCATGCTAGTACTAATGGGGTTGAAATGGGTTCATGTAGCTTGAACAAAACATGTCCATTTTTGTACTCATTAATGGTCCATTCAGAAAACTGTTATGCCAAATGCGAACAAAACATCACGACACAACAATGTGGCATCTTTTGAATGCAAAAAGAATGCGAGATGAACGGGATAATAGTAAGGATCGGCTTTGATAAGTACACACGATGGCTTTTGTTTACAAAGATGGTTCTTGAAATGACATCACTACCAAAGATTACCGGAGCTTGCCCAAGATTTAAATCTTGGTAGCTAAGGGTGCTGCTAGGGGCATAATTTGGGAAAATTTTAAATGAATATTTGATGAAAAATAATCAGTGAAAAATATTTTTAGGGTCCTTTTCAGCCTCAGAATTCACTCTCAGTGAAATTTGATGTGCTACCTCATGCTATCCCTTTAAGACCAATCTGTTTACCACTGGCTCCATATTTCTCATTCATACACCTCTAGTAGGCTTTTTAAAAGGCTTTTTATGGCTGAATCATCTCCATGGAGCCTTCATTTATTTGCAAAGATGTTTTTTTTATTGCAAAGAGATGTTTTTCAACTTAATTAGCTATAATTAAACCTTAAAATTAGCCAACTGTAATATTAATGTTATTAATAGAGTATGATTTGTTTTGATAAACAACAATAGATAGATCAGCACACCACAATAATTTTGTTGAAGTCTAGGATCTACCCTTGTGAAAACAGCAACACTGTCCAGAAGTAAACTGACCTTGGATTAGAATTCATTCCATGAGATTATTTACATATGTGGGTCCTGATCAACAGTTGGTTTAGAATTAGCACTCAAAGAGTCTCCACTATGATGCACAATGGGCCTACTATATTGATCTTAATTTGTATCTTTATTTGGGGCTTGCTTCAATTAACACAGCAAATGAGGACAGAAAACCAAGACCAAGGGATAGAAACAAAGAAGCTGGGAAAAAAGTTAGAAAGTAGAAAACATAGGACACCACTGTTCCGAATTGCAAATTGACATTAGCAAGACATTGCCAAGAACATTTACAATCTGGAGACTACACACACACACACACACACACACACACACACACACACACACACACTAATGGGCACTAAAGAGACAAGTCCAATAACAAGAGACAGGTGTAAACAATGATTGAGGAGGAAAACAGCAAACAGGAACTGTGGAAACCCAGAAAGGAGAAAACAAAAATCAGAAAAACAGGAAGTATAACAAGAGGTAAATGGGAGGTTTATGTGATACAAATATAAAGTGATCAGAGACAGGCCACATGCATCATCACAGGAAAGAAATCAGAGTTTGGATGAGTTGATCTTAGGAAAATTTGATCTTAGGAAAGTTTGTTCCTTTTCACAGAAATGAAGATCTTTCATTCATTCATCAGTGACAGCAGTAACACCCACATGGACACAGGCTGAACAGGCAGTAACCCTGAGCTCAGGATCGAACTGGGACCCTGGATCTGTGACACAGCAAGGCTATACATTTATGCATGCATTTACAGTATATTACAGGATATTTAGGAACTAGTCTATCTTTCATCCTCCTGTATAAATATCTCAGAGTGACATTACAATCAAGTGACAGGAAGAGGGCTGGAGCATGTGTCTGTGTGTATATGTACAGTATTTGTGTGTGGGAGGGTGTGTCAGGGGCATTTAGAGGTCCAGAATGAGTGAGAGGAGGAGGGAGAGCATTAATGACGGAGCTCTGTGCCAGTGCAGAATGAAAAACCCTTGGGAAGTCTTGCACGCTGCACCCCATGGTGCCTGTAGTGCTCTTGGCTCAGCCACATTTGAAGTAAGGGCCATGAGGTCAGGAGAGCTGTGAGCCTCGCTGCAGGCTCCAGACACGTCAAGTCAATCTGCGTCAGCCATGGTGGTCATACACATAAACACGAACACTCCGAGTGCATTAAGGATTTAGCCATGCCTACCCGGAAAGCCCCTTGTCTGGGCAAAATGCAATCACTGCCAGCACACGGTTGTGCTTATCATCCAAAACAATACACCAAAATGACTGAATAAACTTACAAATCCAGGCCAGAGAGATTTCAACAATCGCTGCAGAGTTTGCAAACACTGTGACTTAGTGTTATGTGCTGAAATCTGAGATAATGAAATCTGATAATTAACAATTACTCGCCGAAGGTGAAGTGAATATCGGTGAATAATAACCAAGATGAAGTCGAGGTTAGTATTCACCGATATTCACTGAGCCTGAGGTGAATATTTGTTTTATTATAAATACACTGGTGATTATTTAAAAAATAAATTGCACTAAAAAAATTTATTTCAAACTTCAAAAGCGGCATGCAAATTTAATAAAGGCGCACGCAGACTTGTGTCACTTATCTATGCTGACTCACATAAAATACTTTGTTTTGAAA
>JAOTRR010000004.1:6454243-6465287 GCA_028570945.1 Gogo arcuatus
GTGTGTGTGTGTGTGTGTGTGTGTATGTGTGTGTGTGTGTGTGTGTGTGTGTGCGTGCGCGCGCGCGCGCGCGCCGCTAGCCCGGCCCATCTGGAGGAGCAAATGGTTAAACTCAGAGAGAGAGAGAGAGAGGGAGAGAGAGAGAGAGAGAGAACCCAAAGGAGAAGAGTAGGAGATCGGATTGAACAGAGATCAGCCTGGAGACATCAACACACACTCACACACATACACACACTCTCTCACACACACACACACACACACACACTGACACACACACACACACACACACACACACTCACCGTCCCGAATCCCCGTGCGATTCAGCTTCTTTCTGTTCAGCGCGAGCGATGGTTTGGTTGTGGAAAGGCTTCGCTGCGCGAGTACAAAAGTTCCTGCACTGATCTGAAGTGACGTGGAGACGCGCAAACTCTTGGCGTGAAGTGCACTGAATGATCGCGGAGAGTTTGGGCAAAGTTTTGGTGAAGTTTGCGCTGCGCTCGGATGGCGTTTCGGGTCCCGCCGCGGAGGACAAGCTTCTACTTTGTGCAGCGAAAAAGTTCGGCGTGAAGAATAGAGAAGGCACAACTTTGGACACGTGAATCAGGAAAGACATTAACACACACACACAAACAAAAGGTAAGATCATATAATATTAGTAATGTTATAGGCTACAGATGCATGAAAAAGTTGTAGCTCATGCATTCACTCACTCACCCACGCAGAACTAAACTGTAAAACTGTCTAGATATAAAATTAAAATAAAATAAAATAAAATAACTGCATATATAAATAGTGCATGTAAGACAATGCATATATGCCTTTCTGTTTCTATAGAAACTTTGAGTGCTTTGATGTGTATATAATACTTATATAGAGTTAAAACCCGATTTGTTTGCACGCTTGTTTACATTGGTGCTATCTTGATTAAAAAAAGAGTAAATAAACCTGCCTTTAAAGTGCTTTACACGCTTCATACTACAATAAAGATAAAGTAAATGAGATCGGATCTGCTCTTAAACTCTTGTTTGCACTTTCAACCGGCTTCGCGCTGGAATTTCAAAAATCTTTTTGTCTGCAACTTGATCCATATGGGACAAAATCTGATCGGAAAGGTGGAGAGGCGCCAGTGCCATTAGAGCTCCGATTCAGCAAATGAAAACCAGATTTAAAGCATGCCATGACTGAGGATTAGAGTTTTGTGATCAAGTTTAGACTGTTACCCTACCTAAGGTTTACCTGCTTCCTCCTTTTGAGCGCGTGCTTTTTGTCTGGGTTTTTTTTTTTCACATTCGAAATTCAAATTTCTACTTTTATTTTATCATGCATTTTTACTTCCTATACTAAGCACTAGGCAATGCAATCATGTTTAATTGCGTCGCATAAAATAATGCAAAATAAAATTCAAAAATGAAAAATCCACGTCATTAAGATCAAACTTTGCACGTTCAATAGACAACTACAGTGTAATTAAGTCGTGTTAAGTCTCGCTATCATGAGTTCAAGGGTTTGTGAACAGCTCGTGCTGTTAGTTGAAAAGGCCCAGGGTTTGCTCTCCAAACTGAAACAGTTTGGAGAGCTCTGCTGTTTACTGTAGCTTTATACTGAAAGTACAGTGTTAAAATAATATTCTGCAATCAGTTTCATGTGTTATTTGTTATGGGATCTCTATGCAAGTGGCTTTGGTGTGATCATTATATAGCCTATGGGTGGTGAGAAAGAGAGAAAGAAGAAGAAGAAGAAGAAGAAGAAGGGGGGGGGGACTCTGCAAATCATTGGGAGAGCATGAAAGGGCCTGTGTGCTTAGAAATTTAGCTGACAAGGAGGCAGAACAAGGCAAAAAAGCAGGGAAAAAACTCTAATTGGCCCATTTAAATCCTAGAGGAAGAAGCGAAAAAACAGTTGGTGGGAGTGGGATTTTTTTTTTCATGTGAGGACCCGGTCACAGGCATTAGCATAAGAAAAAGAAGAAAAAAAGTTTTAGTGCATTTGCTATTGTCCGCTATGAAGAGTCCCAGCAGTCAGGCTGAAGAGGTTTTGAAAGGATGTGAAAGAGCGCCGGGACCCCATTCAGCTCATTCAGTCCACCCGAGCTCGCGCTCACCGGCCGCGGCGGACTGCGTAGTGACCACGCCCCCTTTCAACGCACTCCCGCGAGCCCTCCGGCGCCATTTTCACGCATCCCCGCACGGACATGCGGTACCCAGTTAATGCAACGTTACAGGCCATAATGGATTTATTCAAACTGCTGGTTGTTGGCCCAGTTCTATTTATTGTTGTTGTTGTTGTTATTGTTATTATTATTATTATTATTTTGCACATTAGATTTGGGGGGAAAATAACATTTTTCAAATGCACTGGTTACCAGGAAGCTTTAAATGATTACAAAATGAAAAACAGGTCTAGATATAGACTAGCTGGCCTAACACCTAAAATTTAGTCCATACATCACCCTTATGCTTCATTTTTTTATATTTATATTGAGAAATTAATAAGTTATTCAACTTTTTTGGGGGGGGGGTGGAACATTTAATAAGACCAGGTTTGCTAGGTCTAAACAAAATTTCCAGCCCAAATACATTTCCTAGGTGCTGGAATAAGGAGACACGTTATTCTTGTTTTTCAGTTTTTTTTGTGTGTGAGGAAAACAAGGTCACCATGGTGCACACGCATTTCTGACTCGCAGTATCTGCAACAGGGGCTTTTGATCATTGCCTGGTACAACCATTATCCACTCCATAAGCCCGCTTTCTCTCTCCCAATCTTTGCAATAATTTCTGCGCTGAAAAAATAGAACATGTGGTCAGATTTAAAAGAACATACTACATAGAGTTTGCATAAAAATAATACGCTTCTTATCAAAACATGATTTCATTGCTAATACTAAACTTTATTTCAACAAGTTTCTCCTTTCTAGATTGAATTATGTTGAGTGAGGGTGATCAATTCACGTAGTATTAATGTAAATCAATTGCATAATGAAATCTCATGAGGATGTTCGCACTGACAGGAACTATAACTGTAGAAATAAATTTGTGAGGTTAGAATGTGTGTGGTAGAATAGCGTAGCGGTAAGGTGGGTGTTGCTGAATGCCAGCAAGCTGGGTTCAGTCTTTAGCTCAGGTGGGAACATGGAGTTCAAGTTAGTCATACGTGATCAAATCATATTGGATGTAAGACAACAAACTGAAGTTAATGTAACACAATTCAATCATGTGGAACTGATGTACGCATTTGGATTAAATTCACTGAGATTTTTTTCAGTGTATTTAGACTATTATGACTGTAGGCTATATCAGAAGAAACACATTGAGTAAATGATCACTCGTCTCACTTCTCCACTTTGAAAACACTCACACTATCACTATGGTGACATAGCTGGCCTACCTGTGCAAAAAGGTTTCACTGGAATTGTAGATGTACTGTCTGAACTTACACTCTCCCTTTGTTTACCATGGCCTATTCTTGCACAAATTGATTAGATTTCAGTTGTTTCCTTTAGAACAAGATATTAAAGGCCACAGACTATTTTTAAAGTAGCTCAAAAACACCACCCACAGAACCAATTTGGTGTAAAAACTGTCACCTTAGCAACCCTAAATGAGAAGCTCATGGGTGCCACTTGGTTATAAAGCAACTGTTGTTAAAAATGTTGAATTGCTTCACAGTTTCTTGCATCTATGTTAACCACAAGCATATTGAAACTATGACCAAGTTTGTTTTAAAATTGTTTTAAAACCAGTGAGGGCAAAAGAGCAGAAGATTTTGCCCTTTGCCAGCCCCTTGTCAAATGACCCTTTTCCCTCTGCTGTTTTCTTTTGATGAACTGAACACTGTGTAAGGAGAACTGCGTGTTTCTATTACAAACCTCTTACTATCATCCTAAATAGTATGGCAAAATACAAAAATGTTTTCCCTGTTTGAAATTACATTTTTAAAAGGC
Source organism: Gogo arcuatus (assembly GCA_028570945.1). Classification (NCBI taxonomy): domain Eukaryota; kingdom Metazoa; phylum Chordata; class Actinopteri; order Siluriformes; family Anchariidae; genus Gogo; species Gogo arcuatus. The sequence goes on from JAOTRR010000004.1 coordinate 6,458,184, forward strand.
ACATTGATGGAACCTGTGCTATTTTTACAACCAAACATTTGGTTTGAAACCTGAACTACTTTTTAATCTTAACCTTTTGTGAGCCGACATCCTGTCTCCTCTCAGACCAGTCGACTTTTTCCCAGTCTAGGTAGTAACTCCACATTTCTATGAGTGATTGAGCTTGGAGCCCAGGTCAGCAGGGGACCATCTCTTTCTTTTTTTTTTCCTTTCTTTTTTTCCCCAAGACTACCGAGCACAATGGGCTTTCTCATTGGAGTATATGAAGTCACTTCTTCTTGGCTATATGGAGGAATCCGAGGGGAGTTGACCCCTGGAGAAGTCACTTCATTGTGGTGTCTCAATGGAGGCAGTGACCCCTGAAAATCTGTGTTATGTTATACTGGGCTGATTTTGGATAAATGGGTTCAGAAACTTCTCAGGTTCCATTGTTTCTTGTTGCCATATTAGGTTCATTATCTACCATGGCTGAAGCATGGAGGAATGAGCTTAGATTGATCATTGACTGATTTTACTCTGTGTCAAAATACCATTATTATTATTATTATTATTATTATTATTATTATTATTATTATTATGTTACTAATAAGGAAATGTTTTATTGTTTGTTTGTTTGTTAGGGTTTTTATTACCAGGCGGCATTATCTCCCATGCTAAGTATTATTTCAGTCTCTCCAAAGGGCAAACATATGTAATTGCCTCCATAAACCCAGACCAGCGGAACACTAATATTTTTGTTTCTTGTCTGCTCTGAGAAATCTCTCCAGCAGTCAGGGGTGATTTGTCCTCAGGCAATTTCTGTGGCCAACATCTCTCTCTCTCTCTCTCTCTCTCTCTCTCTCTCTCTGAATCCCGGCTTGCATTGACTTGCTCTGATGAAGAGCACAGTAAACCGTTCCCCCTCTCCAGCAGCCTGAGCTCCTGACCACATGGGAATGCTCATCAAAGAGACGTAGATAAACTCCATATGGGACGCGGGATAACATGGAAGATGTGGGCGCCACAAGACGTGCATGTGTCAAGGTGAATTTTTGCATGAAGGAATGTGGCCGTTCAAGACATATTCCTCGTTGGGCTTAGACAAGAAATGACACGTAGGCGCTCATGAGAGATAACTATTAAAACAAAAAAGTTTTGTCATCACAAATTAGGATGGAATGCTACATGTCTGTGAAAGCTTGCATTAAGTCACTCAAGAAAAAAAGGGGTAGTACATTACACATGAAGAATGAAAGAATGTTAAGGTAGCAATTTTATATGCAAGTATTTTGCATATATGAGAAAAGCAGAGTTGCTTAATGAACCGAACATTGCCTGTTAAAGGAACTTTCTTCTTTCTTGCTTTTGCTTTTGAGATTCTTTAGAATGAGGTTTAAACCATTAACTGCATGTAGAATTCATAACTTCGTAATCTTAAAGTGGCCTTGGAAGGATAATATCATGTTGTATATGTATTTGATTAGAATATTTCCTCAGAGATTGGTTTGAAAATTTCAATTTGCCCAACACTTCACTGTTCTTAAAAGCTAAACGTTGGTGGCTTCCATAGATGTTTATTTTAGTTCATCATTACCGGGTCACTGGACATAGTTTAGGATATAGAATGTAGTATTGGGACTGTTTCTGTTTGTCTAAATTACAATCCAATTGTCCACAACATGAACTATCTTACATATTGCTCAATAATGTACAATAATTTACATATTACTCAATAATTTGCCAATTATTTGACAAAGAAACTTCAAATTGAATCTTGTTCAAGAGCACAGTGGCAAATCCATTCATAGCTTTGTAGTTTAGAAGTGAAAAAGAGGGAGCTTTTTGAAAACTACTAAGCTTTAATATTATTATAACTATTTTTTTTTTTCACCTAAAGTATACAGGACAAACATGACAAAAACACAGCTTTTTTTGTTGTTGTCAAACTCTTTCCCACAAAAATGCACTCATATTACAAATATAAATAAATATAATAATAAATATAATAAAATCAACTGAAAAAAAAACAGATTTAGATTTCCCAAATAAGATAAGATATTCCTTTATTGATCCCCATAGGGGGAAATTCAGGTGTTACAGCAGCTCAAGTACAGAGTAAATATAAATAAATGTAGACTAAGTAAAAGAATAAAATAGAATAGAATTAAATAAGGACAGTTGCTCACAAAAGACAGCAACAAACAAGAACTGCTAGTGGCACTACATCAACTAGTGGTGTACATAAACTAGTGGTGTAGACCCATATAATAATCCCAAAAAAGGTTTTTTTTAAAATTGTGAATTATGACGTGACATGATAGCAACTCACATACATTTGCTTTCTTAATAGCTCATTGGTTGTTGTTGTTAACATTAGGCCACGTGGCTAGTGTTATAATCACATGTCCTTCTTTATCCTGCTACTTTACATTGTTGCACTGCAAGCAGTTCCCTGATATTCCAAGGTAGATTTGGTACAGGATCAGATCAAATTCTTTCTTTTTTCTACGATATCTGATCTACCCTTGCTGGTCTTGGCTCAAGTGTTTGAGTTTCACGTCACATTGCCAGGCTTCCTGGTTCTGCAGCACAGTTTTAGGGTGTATTGAACTCAGATTCAGTTCATTCCGAAACTAATTCAGTGAGATTAAAATGATCAGTCAAACCCACATCAACTGAGGCATGAGAAGTCCTCATCAGGCAGAAACAATCAAGCATCAAGCACCATCTAATTACAGCGAATGTCTCACGAAAGGACATCACACACTATGAGATGCCTCGAAATCAAAGGTCTGCATGCCACCAGGGGCACAAGAAACTCGCCTCACTATGAAATGTGATGGGTATCCATAGCGCCTCTTGGCGGCCTTTGATTCACGACTTAATTAATTCCTAGAGGGATGTTGCAACCAAATAATGCTCTTCTGTCTCTTAAAGAACTTTTGACAGCAGGGCACTGTGGGTCTGCCAATGTATCATCATCACTTTCACTCCAGAACTATACACATTTAAGACAAACACTTCATGGAAAACCCCCTAATGAACTACAAAGATCTGCTGCTTTGAGCATGCATAACAATTCAGGACATGGCATTGCAGGATTCACATGTGTACATTATAGCGGTTCGGTTATTGCAACTGAAGAGAAATCTTCATTGTGGTGGCGCAACCTTGGATGACTTATTTGTCTGAGTAACCGAGCTATGGCGCAGGCCTTCATAGGGCATGTTCTTCATTAGATTCATATGAAAAGAGATGAAAACGAAAGCAAGTGAAACACAGCCAAGCCGCAGACTCCTAAAACGGCCTGACGGGAAGACGGGGCTTACATGAGATGCCCCGAATAAAAAGCCCCATGTGTTAGCTGTTAGCAATGAAACACGCTTGTACAATCAGTGTTTGGGGTCAGGGCCCAGCTGAGAGATTTCAGTCTGCACTATCTCAAAGATAGGGATGGCTCTCAGGCAGCTGTGCTTGCATCCTTCATCTTTTCCAACACTTGGAAAATTTAGGTTGTAATAGAGTAGCCTATACAAGACTCTCTCAAGCCTTTATCTTCTCCCGTCTGGCCGTGTGGTTTTTAACTCAATTCAGCTGGGTACTCATGATACAGTTACGCATGCTATGTTTAAGGTAAGGTCAAGACTGAAGCAGGTGGCTGGATAAATCATACTGACATTTTGCTCCAATAAATTTGTGGTCCCAGGAGTGTACAGGGAGGATTTTAGCATCAGGATATAGAAAGAAGGAAGCTTTTTTTTAAAATAAAAACCAACTTGGTTTTATGGTGCAGGAGCGAGACAATTGTTTGTGCAGAGCCGTGCCCTGGAAATTTTGAGCCTGTTCTAGCTTCATACGGCAGACCTCTGAAGAACATCATGGACAAGAACCAAGTATACAATGCTGTGGTGTTGTAAATCTCATAAAATGTTGTAGAAAGAAGGCAGAAAAATCACATGGTCATAAGGTTATGAAATTGAGTTTGCTTACAGTTTGGTATCTGGACTACTAGTCAGACTATCTGTCCCATAGTTTGGCATCTCTTAAACTTCCATCTGGATGTCTGCACAATGGACCATCTCAAGTTGTTGGCAAACTCTTAAAACTGTAGTCCAGTGTGTGGTGAAGCATTTGACTGTCCTCAGTCCTAAAACAGTGACAGGAGAGGACATTTACAGCACGGCCAGGCTGTTAAACTACGAGTGTCTCTTAACATCACCATTTGTCCACTGGATCAAAGGTAATAACGTAAAAAAAAAATGAAGAAAACATTGCAGAGGCCCAGCAGTTGAAGCAATAGGATGTTTCCCCAAGTGTTCACTCTGAAGGCCATAGCTTGAGACAAGAGCAATGTGCATATTTTTGGAAAAGTGTCTCAGCTATGTAACCCTGTGAAATGGTTCTGCTTGGCACATTGGAGCGGTAATAATTCTAGAGGCTGATTCGGAAAGACAGGACAGATCCTCCCATCAGAGACTCTTCTCCAGAAGTTCAGCCAGGGTTGTAATCCTAACATCTGTTTGACATTGACCAAACCCACAGAGATCACCCACAGGATATTGCACTTACCAGCAGGGGGTGTGATCCAAGTCATAGGACCCCTCTCTCACCTCAGCGTCCCCCTGTCTCCATTCTCCATAGGTTCACAGGCATCCCCCTGCTGCATTCTCTCACAGGGGAAGCCACAAACACCCCCAGGCTTCCCACTGACTGCAGTGATGCACACAACAGCCCCAACTGCCGCAGAGCTAACTGCAGTGGGCTTGTGCAAATGTACATCTTTATATTACACTACAATGAAGGGGTCCAGGTCACACAATGGAGTTCACTGTAATTATATTAAGAGATATGTTATATATAAAACCAGGCCTATGTTAAATTACTATTGGTATATGATACTGTGCTAGTTTAGTATGATTTTTAAGGGATTGCCCAAGAGAATTTGGTCACATCAAACTTCATAGACATCTTAAAGAACACCCTCCACAGTCCCCAAACATCAGATTTCAAGTAAGAGTCAATGTGAATCTTAGGCCTAGTCCTTAGGAAATTTTGGACACCATTTTTTTTGCCACACTAACAGTTTCAATCCATTTCCTCAAAGTTTCCCGTCCATAATGAATGGCAAAAAATGCATGCAGCATGGTTTCTGAGGCATGATCTTTACACAATTTCCCCCTTTAATTTGTTTTAAGAATATGATAATAATAAAACAAGCTTTCTTGTACACCCCAAAGCAATAAGCATTGCATCACATCCGCCATCTTGGAATTGTGGACATCACGTGACATGTCAGTGTTTTCAAAGAACTAGGTTTTCATTTATCTAGTGCAATAAGGGCAAACGTGGCATTTTCAGATTTATCCACTTCACCAGTGTTAGTGTACTTGAGGCTTTAATAAGATTTTATCGAATATTTATACTGTACAAGCCAGTGGTTCTCAAACTGGAGTCTGGGAAGCATAACCAAGACATCTATGATTTTTTCCCATTTAGTTGTAGTTACAAAGGTGGAAATCACAACCAACTATTATCAAAGTTGTATTTATTATTGAGCTCTTATAGTTATTAGCCAATTGACTAGTCATATGAATTAAATGAGTTTAATCCAAACCTTAATAACTCAAAAACATGTAGGCCTATATAATGTCAACTTGGACCTAATGTGTTCTGCTGGAATAGAAAGCTCTACAGCTCTAATAAATAGGCAAAATGTAGTATAAAAATATTGTACACATTTAACTAACATGCCTGAATGGAATTTATTTTACAATTAAAGAGTTACAAAAAGTTTGAGAAGCCCTGGTATAAGAATAAAATTAGACACTTCTACCTGCTTTGGTAAATGTTAAAATATAGTGGTACTGTTGATGTTTGACCTCCCATCCTGGAGACTTGGTGGATTTTTTTCTTTCTATCCTGCATATGTAGGTATCATTAACCCCACTATGTCCCATAAGAGAGCACTTTGCCTCACCAACAGTGTATCTGAACGATCGCACCAGACGCAAACACAACAGAGAGAAATAGCTCAATGAATTCTCTGGGATTTCACTGCATGACCTTTCAGTGTTCTGTCAGAGCCATTTGTTTGGCCGACAGCTCTGGCTGTAATTACTCAGCATGATGGGTTGTTGTTTGTTGTAAGTAATCCTGTATGATGAGCCAAACAGCTCTCCAGAAAGCTCAGTGCACCTGGAATATGAAGACATTCATTTTTATCAGACATAGAGAATGCCTCTTTCTCTTTCTTTCTCCCGGAACTCTGTCTCGGATGGCTTGAATTTGTCGAATTGAGGCCCCAGTGTGCTCTATTGCAGCAATAGATGCTAATTTTGAACCGTGTAGCAAAAGGCTATTTTCACTGCACATAAAACATATGTGACATGTTTGGAATGTGTTGGATGACCATGACTACCTGTTTGTAAAATATGCAGACATGATGCATGTTTCTTTAAGCATAAACATGTAGAATTTGCAGCTTTGTTTGCTTCTGTTAAGGTTTTCCTTAGGTTTACTAAGTTCAGTTGTCAAAAACAAGTACTTTTATTTCACCGGGTTTCATTGTAATACTAGATTTTATTCCAGAACCTGAAAGATAGCATAATTATTCTGTAGCGAGGGTTGGTAACTGGCAGACGGCAGTCCAGAAAAGTTTGTGAGCAAACTGAGTACTTGGAAAAGACGTTGTAGCAGAGCAGATAAACATGAAAAAAATAACTCACAGTCTTACTGAAACTGGTCATTTGCAGATTGGAAAAACATTGCTTTGCCATTTTCCAGTTTTTATCTGCTCAATTTCAGTGAGCCTGTGCCCACTGTAGCCTCAGGCTCCAGTTCTTGGCTGACAGGAGTGGAACCTGATGTGCTATTTGGCTGTTGTAACACATATGCCTCAAGTATTGACATGTTTTGCCTTCTGAGATGCTTTTCTGATCACCATGGTTGTAAAGAGTGGTTCCTTGAGTTATCATAGCCTTCTTGTCAACTCGTACCAGTATGTTATTCATTGTTATTCAAGAATCTGACGAGATGGGAGTTAAGGGTCTTGGGCAAGGGCCAGATACCCTTTTTCCACCAACAGGGAACGGGTTCTGTTCTGGTTTGCGCACCAAATTTTGAACC